>OY755048.1:5046219-5306935 GCA_963576565.1 Aspidapion aeneum | reverse complement strand
AACTCTTATCATTTTTATAAAATTATTTGTATACTTGATTATTATTATAAGATAATACCCAAATATCTAATCTTACATTTTATATTTTATTTTATATTTTTATATACAAAATATGTACAGGGTTTTCATGTAACTGAAATTCTTGCTGCATTTAACTGAGATACTGTTTAAAAATATAATTATAAACAATAAACAAAAATCCTCATCTGCTAAAAATAGCTTAATTTTAACTATCACAAAAAAACATTTTAATAACATTTTGAAGAAGGTACTCTTAAAGTACATTTAATATATTATTAAAAGTTTTAAAGTTTTACTGCAAAATTAATATAACAGTGAAAAAACATTTTAATAGTATTTTTAAACAGTTGCTTTTAAAGCACTTTATTTTAGTACAAAAATATTAAATATTTTACTGTGAAAATAAAATATTTACAAAAAAACTGACAAGTTGATGTTTGCCGTCCTTGCCACTAGATGGCAAACACTAGTCAACATTTTACAGGTACACTAAGGAATGTCAAGCTTTATTTTATTTATTTTTAAATTGATGTGGAATGTTCCATAATACTTGGAAATATCCTCATCTGATATGAAAAGGAAAATATTAAAGATCCTTATATAATGATCAAATATTTCTTTCCGTAAATATAAGACGTGAGTGAAGTAATGTCTTCACAATATTTACAATAAAAGTAGTTTCTTTGTACTACGAAAAAAAATAATAAAATACAATGCTTTAAAAGTACAGCTTTTTTTAAAAAATGTATAAAAATTCAGTTTTTTTTTGTATTTACTAAAAATATGAAGAAAATACATTGCTTTAAAAGTACATGCTTTTGTGTACAAAGAAGTTAAAAAAATGCATTACTTTAAAAGTACAGTGTTTTTTGTACTAAAATATATATACTTGCTGGCCTGATGCAGGCCGTTGTTCCAAATCAATACGAATTAAGTACTTCCTTCTTAGTACTTTGCCGTTATGGGCAGCAGTGAAAGCCAGTACTTAAAAAGTACTTTTTTTGTAATCCATGTTTGCTGGGATGTCTACACACTTTTAAAAATGTTTTAATTTTTCACATTTTTGGTTGTTTTGTCATACTTTCATTTTCATAGGAAATAATTTATCTCATTTTGAACTTAAATTGAACTGAAAAATTAATACAGAAATAAGCGTTCAAAAAGCGGTTTTTTGCGAGCATTTTATGCCTAATCGTGGCTATAAGTCCTCTCCTTTTCTTTATGCATTTGTATAAGTGAGAAAGAACCTACTACACTATACAAGAAAATACTCCCCCTTATTATACTAAAAGGGTGAGTATTTTCGGGTATAATGCGGTATGCTGCTAAAATGCTGGCAAAAAAGACTAAAGTTACGATTTAAACTAAGGGCTGGTTTAGGTATCCAGCAAACTTTATGCACAATGGACAAACTTAGCCTCATATGCACCGTAAGCACTTAAGCGCGATTATGGGTTTAATCGCGATTAAGTCCTTGTTGCTCGCATACAAAACAACTAAGAGGGAGAATGGATTAGCTAAGCCTTGATACGGTACATCCCAGGGTTAATACCTAATTTTTGAGCTTGTTCCTTTGTAGTAGGGTTACCAGATGAAAACGTCTCTAACCAGGACCAGCCGTCAAGAAAATCCGGACAAAATCCGGACGTCAAAATTTTTTCGATGCCACACACAAAAAATCTACTTTTTTTTTATTGAAACAACTAATAAATAACATAATATACCTACTATTTTATAGATACTTTTCACTGCTTTGTATTTTATTCAACAGCGTTTTAGGCAGAAGTACAAAATCGTAAAATTCTGAGCAGCTCATATTTCTTAAATTGTATGAAGTCATGAGTATTCCTTTTGCAGAAGATAAAAGCAGCCTATTTCTTTCTTTGGTCCACTGGGTAGAAATACTTGCATTAAAATATTTTGCCCATTTTTCGTGGGTAGGCAGATTGTGGTCATCAGAAGTAAAATTGTCTGATATGTACTATTTTAGATTACAAACTTCATCAAAAAAATTGTGTGTGCTTAAGACCACACGGCAGAAGTGTAAACTTCAACAAGGCGAAATTAATAATACTACTTTAGGCGGGGTCTTCACATAACGTTTTACCTTACGTCTTGCCTGTCAGTCAAAAGGGTCAAGTATGAGAGTTGAAAGACTAGCGTAGACACTTGATAGTTTTAACGTCCGTTTTTAGATCAGTTTTTGATACAAAACGATGGTTTTATTGGAAAACAATGCTTGATCCGGTCAGTTCTCTACGCGGTCTTCCGTCTTAAATCAGTTCAAGTAAAACGTTCGTTTTTCCGTCTACACACAAAGTTTTACTTGATGCGTTTTGATTGAACAGGCAAGACGTAAGGTAAAACGTTATGTGAAGACCCCGCTTAAAGATGAATTCACACTGCTAAATTTATCGACGATTATTGTTTAATTACATTTTTTGAAACTAGTTTATTTTGCATTATTTGATGTTTATAAGTTACTTTATTATCCGGACGTTTATGAAAAATCCGCCCGGACCCACCCGGACGTAGTAAAAATCCGGACATGTAAGGATTAATCCGGACGTCTGGTAACCCTACTTTGTACTATTTATAAATGTATCTATTGTACTTGTGAATTAGGTATAGGTATTTCAAGCTTGATTCAAAGGAAAACCTAGTCACTGATTTGGATTAAAAAAAATAATTTCAAATCCAACTTACCTCCATTAATTTATTGGTATAGGTGTGGATTAAAAAAACTAAAACTAAACGAAAAACAACTTAAATTTGGAATATTACTAATGCAATGTTAAAGTTTCTAAGGTTATGATACTGCTTTCTGAGTCGTTTTATGGCCAGTAAACATAGGAGTGTGCGCTAGTATCGATTTTAGTTGTTAAAGCTACAGGGTTCGACACAAAAATCGTTTTCAAGCGAATAACTAGTAATTACTAGTATTTACCACTGCCGTTCAAGCGGCCTTGGTAAATACCACTCCTTGAAGAGTGACGTCATAAATGAGCCCTTTGGACGTCATCGTTTATTACCGGTAATTACCACACTTTTGAGGAAGGTTATTGTGTTTTCTAACCTCACAATCATTTGTTTTGTTTCTTTTTCGGAAAAATGTTCTGTGAATTTTTGAAATGAGTGAAATTTATCATGTGTGCCTCAATTATGAAGGAAAATTGTACAAAGTGATGGCCTCCTCTATATTGTCTTGCCAAAATTTTATTTTCATCAACCCTTGGCTTACTCGAATTTACCCAATGTGGACTGATACACGAAATATCATAAAAAAAACAGTATCATTGTAGTCCTCTAACCACAGATTATCATACTTATTTTTTTTCCAAATTATGCCCTTTTCGAATCAAATACGCCAGTATTTCAGAGTCGGTCGAGTAGAACTTAAGTTCAATAATGGCAAGAAGATTATTATTCATCTAAACTAAAACCAACTAAACTTCTTTAAAAAATCGCAAAGAGCAACAACAAACAATAACCGGTTATAAAAAAAGCTATTCAAGCGGCGTTTCTGTGGTAATAGGCTAAGGGCCTTAACAGCTGATTTTTAATGTCAACCAAGGGATAACCAGAGGTAATTACTAGTTATTCGCTTGAAAACGGCTAATGTTTCATTGCGCTTTTGTAATGCATACTGTATAGCTTCAAATTATAATATAATTACATTATTTTTTAGAAAATCATACTTTATTTTTACAGACTTTGTATTTTAGTTCTTCCTCGCTAATTTATGTATCTTTATCGGGTAAATGAAAAGGGGGGGCAAAATTGTTTTTTAAAAAATTACAGGTTTTTTTAAAGAAAATAAAATAATTTGAAAAATAATGTCATAATAAATGAGTTGAAATACTTTTGTAAAACCCTGTAAATAAATGTTGTTTTGTGATGACTGTTCAAAAGAAGGTCATGAGAAACGTGGACTATTGAGTCGGGCATTTCTGTTTTACGGTTGCGCTGGTTCACACTTTGATTAAATCTGTTTAATTGTATTAAAATATTTATTTAGTTTTTTTTGTTAATATTTTTTTAAGAGACATGGGTTTTTTAAATGGATGGTTTAGCGCAATGTGCACGTCAACTGCGCGGTTGGACGGAAAAACTGCCGTTATTACCGGCTGTAACACAGGAATCGGTAAAGTTACCGCTCAAGATTTTTTTCAAAGAGGTTAGTACCTATAGGTAACTTGTGTGGTACTTCGTAATTTATTTAAATTAGGTAATTGTTTTACCTTTTTATATTTATTTATAATAATTATGTATTTATTTATAATTTTTGTTTTAATTTGAATTTGTTTTTATAAATTTTGTAATAAACATTTGAAAAATAAATTACGTAGTATAAAATCTGGCAATATAAAAAATTTAAAAAGTCATAAATTATAGAAAAAACATTTCTTTTTTTTACATTTCAAAAACCAAACAAAATATTTTATAAAAAGAAATGATAAGTATGTGTATTTTTTCATAATTATAACTAATTATCTAAAATGTTTGAGAATTAAAATTATTGTCATTGTGTAAAGTTCAGTTATTAATTTTTTTATAACAAAGGACTGACTAGACTCCTACTTATACCTTACGATACCCAATTGCCCGTTTATTCGTTTCTTACGACAAGTTAAGGGGTTACCTGGGTGATCGGATCGATCTCCTATTTCTGGACACCAGAAACAAGCGTATCCAGCACAAAATAGAGGGAGGGGGCCGGTTTCTGAATTACTACCCAGGTAGCAAGGGGTCATCAAATGACGTCTTTTTTCGTCGAAAAGTGGTCATTTGGATGACCAGCAGGTCATCTACCAAAAAATGTTGTCTTTAAGGCGTCAGTTACTTGACGTCTTTTCGTAGTGTAGTTTTTTACGTCTGAAAAACGTCTTATATTGGTCACTACCCACACTGCACACTTTGTCCAAGGGACATACACTCATACTTACATAGATGGTGCCCTAGTCAGTACTTGACCGGATTTATACTGAATATGGGAGTACATATGTAAAATAAATTACATATTAAATGAAGACAAACTTCGAGGCTTCTTTCGCTTCAAGGTGGAGATGTGTAAGTCTAGGTATAGGTCTATTTTGATCTGTACCTCACAGACGAACACCGCTGTACCTGTTCCCTGTTCCAGTACTTCCAGGTCTAAGTCACAGAAGAGTCACCTTCTGTGTCTAAGTTTCCTTTCTGATTTGGTCTCAAATACGTCATATTGCTGACGTCTTTAAAACGTCTAAAATTGACGTCATTTTGGGTGTGTCTTTTGAACGTCATTTAAAGGTCATTTAGACGTCAGATTAGAGACGTCAATGGTCATTAAAAATGACCTGTTTTTGACGTTTAAAAAACGCGTCCTTGCTACCTGGGTGCATGGCTTTCTCATTAACTTAAAGGGGAGCAAATTTATAGCGTATTGAATTTAATTTTCAGATGATAAAAATTTGGTAAGAAGGGGTTGGAGTTGTCCCTCCTTACCCTCCCTCGATCCGCCGTTGCCAATGTTAAATAATTATTTTTAAATAATTTCCCCTGTGTCCCTATCTATTATGTTTAACCTTGAATATCGATTTTAAATGCAGTTTGAACAGTATTAGGTAGATGTTTAAAAAAAAAGGTCTAGGTACCAGCATAAGGATCAAATTATCTATAACAGGTACCTACTTATACAGGCTGGGTGATAAGTAGGTGAAAAAATGAAGAAGAATGATTCCTTGGCCTATTAGACTGCAAATGCTAGTTACGGAGCTACAGGGTGATGAAAATTTAGCATTTTTTGAGGTTTATTACTTAAATTTGCCAAACAGTTCTTAACTATTTTATAAAGTTTACATGATTAGAATCCTGCTTTCATAAATCTACTAGGTAATATTTTTTAGGAGTTATGCCCCTTTTTCATCCTCTGAACTTTTTCGGTTTGCTACTGATGATATAAACTTCAAAATACAAAATGAATTTGTTAATTGTTGTACAAAAACCTATTTGATTACATGTTGTTTGTTCGTACCTGCTACCAGTACTACCATTATCGAGCAAAAAAAATAAAAAACGATGCGCTAACATACTATTTAAAAAAAATTGGCAAATTAATTTTTTTTTTGTATTTTAGAATTTATACTAAAAAAATGTAGGGGCAGGGAAAATTCTAATGCCCTATATAGTTCTGTAACAAACCTTATAGTAACACCGGACGTCCCAGGAACTTACTTTAGGTCCCAACCTCCCCATACCTAAAAAGTACTTTTTAGAAACGTTCAAAATGAATCGATTAGAAAACGTCCATTTTGGATTTTTTAAAACATACTGTTTAATCTAGGTCCCCAATATACCCGTACCTAAAAAGTACATGTTTAAAACCTACTAAAACGGACGTTTTAAATACTCGCAAAACAGGAAATTTTTAAAACGTACTTTTAAGATCCCTTATCGGTCTAGGACAACTGGGCGCCGCCAACTGGGCGCCGGGCCAACTGGGCGCCGGGCCAACTCGGCGCCGCCAACTGGGCGCCGGCCAACTCGGCGCCGGACTAAAAATTTGTTTTTGATAAAATGTGTAGATGAAAAATAAAATAATTTATTTATATAAAAACATCTTTAAAAAATCCTTTACTAACTAACTATCTATCAAATCTTGTGAAGCGTTTTTAACACACTTCCCATTATCCGATTTGGATGAAATTTGGTACATACGTAGTGGTCCCATGACAATACAACATTAAGAAAAAAATATCCTACCACCCCTACCCCCACCCCTTCTATAGAAAAATGTGTTTTAGACACACTTCCCGTTATCCGATTTGGATAAAATTTGGTATACACATAGTGGTCCGATAATAATACAATAAGAAAAAAATATCCTCCCACCCCTACCCCCACCCCCTTCCATAGAAAAATTTGTTTTTGACACACATCCCGTTATCCGATTTGGATGAAATTTGGTATACATATAGTGATCCGATGACAATACAATATTAAGAAAAAAAATATCCTCCCACCTCTACCCCCACCCCCTTTAATAGAAAAATGAGTTTTTGACACACTTCCCATTATCCGATTTGGATGAAATTTGGTATTCACATAGTGGTCCAATGACAATACAACATTAAAAAAAAATATCCTCCCACCCCTACCCCCACCCCCTTCCATAGAAAATGCGTTTTTGACACCCTTCCCATTATCCGATTTGGATGAAATTTGGTATACATATAGTGATCCGATGACAATACAATATTAAGAAAAAAAATATCCTCCCACCTCTACCCCCACCCCCTTTAATAGAAAAATGAGTTTTTGACACACTTCCCATTATCCGATTTGGATGAAATTTGGTATTCACATAGTGGTCCAATGACAATACAACATTAAAAAAAAATATCCTCCCACCCCTACCCCCACCCCCTTCCATAGAAAATGCGTTTTTGACACCCTTCCCATTATCCGATTTGGATGAAATTTGGTATACATATAGTGATCCGATGACAATACAATATTAAGAAAAAATATCCTCCCACCTCTACCCCCACCTCCTTTCATAGAAAAATGAGTTTTTGACACACTTCCCATTATCCGATTTGGATGAAATTTGGTATTCACATAGTGGTCCGATGATAATACAACATTAAAAAAAATATCCTCCCACCCCTACCCCCACCCCCTTCCATAGAAAATGCGTTTTTGACACTCTTCCCATTATCCGATTTGGATGAAATTTGGTATACATATAGTGGTCCGATGACAATATAATAATGAAAAAAAAATCCTACCACTCCTACCTCCACCCTCATCTATAGAAAAATGCGTTTTTGACACACTTCCCATTATCCGATTTGGATGAAATTTGGTATACATATAGTGAGCCGATGACAATACAATATTAAGAAAAAAATATCCTCCCACCTCTACCCCCACCTCCTTTCATAGAAAAATGAGTTTTTGACACACTTCCCATTATCCGATTTGGATGAAATTTGGTATTCACATAGTGGTCCGATGATAATACAACATTAAAAAAAAATATCCTCCCACCCCTACCCCCACCCCCTTCCATAGAAAATGCGTTTTTGACACACTTCCCATTACCCGATTTAGATTGGTATACATATAGTGATCCGATGACAATACAATATTAAGAAAAAATATCCTCCCACCTCTACCCCCACCCCCTTTCATAGAAAAATGAGTTTTTGACACACTTCCCATTATCCGATTTAGATGATTTTTTTAGAAAGAGTAAAAAATCATGTTCAGCGACGTTAAACACCACAAAGTTCTAAATTTATTATAAATCGATCCCTAAGTACTGCAATCTTTCAAGTCTGAGACAAGTCGGTTAGTAAATAAAAAATCTGCCATTTTTGATCCGCCATTTTGATTTTTTTAAGTTTGAGTAAAAAATTTTGTTAAATGACTTCAAGCAATGTAATATTTCAAGTTTGAGACAAATCGGTTAGTAAATAAAAAATCTGCCATTTTGGATCAGCCATTTTGATTTTTTTAAGTTTGAGTAAAAAATTTTGTTAAATGACCTCAAGCAATGTAATATTTCAAGTTTGAGACAAATTGTTGAGACATTTTTTCATTATTGTTGTATTGTTATCGGACCACTATATGTATACCAGATTTCATCCAAATCGGATAATGGTAAGTGTGTCAAAAACGCATTTTTCTATAGATGAGGGTGGGGGTAGGAGTGGTAGGATTTTTTTTTCAATGTTGTATTGTCATTGGACCACTATATGTATACCAAATTTCATCCAAATCGGATAATGGGAAGGGTGTCAAAAACGCATTTTCCATGGAAGGGGGTGGGGGTAGGGGCGGGAGGATATTTTTTTTAATGTTGTATTGTCATCGGACCACTATGTGAATACCAAATTTCATCCAAATCGGATAATGGGAAGTGTGTAAAAAACTCATTTTTCTATGAAAGGGGGTGGGGGTAGAGGTGGGAGGATATTTTTTTCTTAATATTGTATTGTCATCGGATCACGATATGTATACCAAATTTCATCCAAATCGGATAACGGGATGTGTGTCAAAAACAAATTTTTCTATGGAAGGGGGTGGGGGTAGGGGTGGGAGGATATTTTTTTTCAATGTTGTATTGTCATCGGACTACTATATGTATACCAAATTTCATCCAAATCGGAAAATGGGAAGTGTGTCAAAAACACATTTTTCTATAGAAGGGGTGGGGGTAGGGGTTGTTTGGATATTTTTTTGTTAATGTTGTATTGTCATGGGACCACTACGTGTGTACCAAATTTCATCCAAATCGGATAATGGGAAGTGTGTCAAAAACGCTTCACAAGATTTGATAGTTAGTTAGACAGAACATCTGAAGCTAAATAAAAGCTTGTAAAAAATTGCGTAGGATTTTTTAAAGATGTTTTTATATAAATAATATATTTTATTTTTCATCTACACATTTTGTCAAAAAAAATTTTTTAGTCCGGCGCCGAGTTGGCCGGCGCCCAGTTGGCGGCGCCGAGTTGGCCCGGCGTCCAGTTGGCCCGGCGCCCAGTTGGCGGCGCCGAGTTGGCGGCGCCCAGTTGGCGGCGCCCAGTTGTCCCATTCCGTCCCTCATACCCTGTTTCCACCAATGCATGCCCACCCCGATTAAAAAAACGCATCACGTGATGGACCATTGATTTGCAGCGGTTTTAAATGCAGCGTCACCTGATGCGTTTTTCAGTGGCGCACCCAGGAATATGTCTTGGGGGGGGGGGGGGGGCCGAGGCCTCATGTTGTCAAATTTTAAGCTATTTTTTGTGTTTTATCATGAAATATGTAGAAAATATGTAAAAAAATCTAAGGCTTGGGGGGGCCCGGGCCCCGTGCCCCCCCTGGGTGCTCACATGCGTTTTTTGAATCGGGGTGGGCATGCATTGGTGGAAATAGGGTGTTAGGGCCCCAACATTAGCGCACCTAAAAAGTACCTTTTAAAACGTCCTAAAAAGGAAGTTTTAAAAACACGCAAATTAGGACGTTTTCAAATCGTACTTTTTAGGTCCCTTAGGTTGCTAACCCATAAGTAACTAAAAAGTACGTTTTTAATTAAAAAATAAACCTCCCAAGAATGATGTTTCAAAAAAGTGAAATTAAGGACGTTTTTAAAACGTACTTTTTAGGTCCCACACATTTCTCCCACCAGCATCATAATCATTATCTACATAGGTTGATCAGAAGAAAGTAAATTTCAAACCTTTCAAAATCTGGAAGATGTTTTATGTGACCCTTGTTTATAAAAATTCTAATGGCAAGTCAGATGTCCCAAACTACAGGCCCGTTGCAATGATGTCTCAAATACCAAAAATTTTCGAATCAATAGTTACAGACTATTTAAATCACCAATATAAAAATTTTATAGATACCAGACAACATGATGGCTTCATTGGTGGTAGAAGTTTTGCCAGAAACCAGAGTGTTTATGAATCTGCATTGTCGAGCGCGTTGGATAGGGTGGATCATAACTAAATAAAATCATAAATCTAATATATATACATGGGAGATATCAAATACTTAAAATTAACAACACGTTTTTTTCAAAACCCATAGATAGATATAGATATTTTTTAACTTGTTTATTTTTGATGTTGTGAACTGCTTTGAGTATGCCAATGACCTAAAAATCTATTCTGTTATTAAAAGCGAGTTAGACTCACAAAGAATGGAGGAAGATGGATTTCAAGAGTAATGTAAATGTAACAGTGTTTCTTTAAATGTTAAAAAATGTAAGAATATATAGTTTTCCAGAAGTCTAAATCCACCTTTTATTGAATACTATCTTGACAATCAAAAAATTAAGACTGTAAATCAGATAGGTACGTGACTTGGGAGTACATTTATTACTATAATTTTTGAACAACATTCATATTTGACTCGAAATAATTAAAATTTTTACGTTGATAATTGCAGATCTAATTTAAAATTTAATTCAATTGGTTATAAAGGGCTTTTAGAATTTAATTTAATAATTAAAAACAACAGAGTTATTAATTTAGTTTAATCATAAATATTTTGTACATAGTAGCAAAATGCTAATTAAAATATATTACTACTACTACAAACTTACATTTACAGAATACAGAACACTTTCAGAAAATTTTAGGTAAGGCCCTCAAACTCTAGGATTTGTCAAAAGGCACGCGTTAGATTTCACAAACATATATGCTCTAAGAACATTCTATATTATAAGTCTAGTCAGGCTTCATCCGGAAAACTGTATAATTTGGTCACCTTATGCTATAAAAAGCTAAGAACTCTGCTTAAACTTGAAAAACTTCAGAAGAGAGACAGAAGAGTCAGGTTTGACAGGATGTTTGCCTTTAAACTTGCAAATAATTTTATATCATGTACAGAACCTTTAGCAAAACTGAACTTCTATGTGCCTCCCAGACAGCTCAGACAAACTCTTTATCACACTCACTATGGAGAGAATAGTTTCTTAAACCGTATGATGCGTAACATCAACTCTCTTAACTTTGATTTCTTCAATGTGTCACTTGGGTGGTGGATTCTCAAACGTCCCCTGACCGTTTTTTAAACGTCCTCTGAAACGTTTTTTAAGCGTCCCCTGAAACGTGTTATAAACGTCCCCTAAAATGTTTTTTAGACGTATCCGAAACGTTTTGAAACGTTTCCGAACATCATTGGAACGTCTATTAAACGTTCGCAAATTTTGGAGAAGGTGTAAAAAATTTAATTTTACAAACATCCGAAAGACGTGTTTAAAACCTTTTTAAAAACATTTTGTGGGAACGTTTTAAAAACGTAAAAAAGAGTATGTTGAGGTATAATAAAACCAATGCAATAAATTTCTATCAATCAAGATTGTAAGGAGATTGATATAATATGGCACACTTTTTACTAAATTGCTTACTTATTTTTTAAAAATGGAGTTAAAAAACTAACAAAATTATATAACTTGCACTAAATATTAGTTTAACGAATAATATTCAAATATGTTATAAAACACTAAAACAAATGTAAAAGAAATATTTAATTTTGAAAGTAATGCTACTGTGCCATTTAACCAACTTGTTGGATCGTATCGGATCTAAAATACCGGGTGGGCCAAAATGAACCGGACATTTTTTTTTCATTATAACTTTTGAACTTTAGAATTGACTTTAATGGGACAAACTGCACTTGGCATCTTAAAATCCAAGATGGCGGACCAAATTAAAATGTACCCTTCAAAGATGCTCGTTTATTCTTGTGTTGCGAAAATGTTTTAATTATTTTTTTTAACCAGTAAAAAAGCTACATTCTTGCCACGCACAGTGGTTCTAAAAAAATATATTTTTGTTTCAACCATTGTTTTGCATATTATACGATTGCCTTGCCAGTCATGCCTGTATTTATTTCCTTATAAATTTATTACTACTGAACCGATTTTAATAAAAGAAAAAACATCCTAATGAGAATTGACTGCTTTTTAAAGATCATGATCAAAGTTTATCGCCATCTTAAAATTTAAGATGGTGGACAGATTCATACTTGATTTTTCAAAATGTCGTGTTTATTCTTATTTTCCGAAAATGCTTTTTTTTTTTAATTTATAGAAAAGCACTACTGTTCCCCCACACAACGATGTACAAATTAGTCAAATCAGTGTGACGGTTCTCAAAAAATCTATTTTTTTCAACCATTGTTTTACAGATTAAACGTTGCATTGCCAATACTGTCTGCATTAATTTCCTTACAAATTCATTATCACTAAACCAATTTTAGTGAAATAAAAAAAAACAAGGTGAAAATTGATTGATGTTCTTTAACGATAACGTATTAAAATCGGATCAGTAATAATGAATTTATAAAGAAATAATTGCAGACAGGATTAACAATCGTTAAAACAAAATTAGATTTTGTGAGAACCATCTTACAGCACCAAAATCAATTCAACGTTAAATTCACGTGAACAAAAATAACAAAGTTTTTTTTTACTTGAAAACAACCTCATACCATGTAATATTTATTTTGTTAAATCTACATGCTTAAAGATAACTTAAAAACAAGGAGAAATCAAGCTATAAAAATGTACTTTTCGCTGAAGTTTCTGGTACTGTGTATATAACGTGTTTTTTACCCTCGTTATTTTCATGTACCAAATTCACACTTGAAAAGTCCTCCACAGCGTGTTCTAAAACGCCACTAGATTAAGAGTTCTCAAACCTACTGACTTTCTGCGTCTTTTTTGGTCACGTTTTTTTAATGACATTTTTTTAACTTAAAAGAGACGCGAAAGGAAGTTATAAAAGTTCACTAGTTTAAGACTACAACACTTCAAGACAATTTTAAAGATGGCTCTCAAGGCAAGACGAAATATCTATGTATTTATCTATATACATTACGTTTTTTTTTAAAGGTAAACAAGATTTATGAACAGTAAACATTTTCACAGAATCTAAATGTGTCTTTATCAGATTAATAACAGATGCGTCGTGATCGTGGATCAGGAATCAGTCCCTTAACAAGTTTTTGGAGTTAAAAAACCAATTTTATTAATTTGTACCTCGTGATGCGGGACAAAAGTAGTGCTTTTCTATAAATTTTAAAAAAAACTAAAACATTTTCGGAAAATATGAATAAACGTGACTCGTTGAAGGGTCAAGTATGATTCTGTCCGACATCTTAACGTTTAAGATGGCGGCGAATTTCGATTATAATATTTAAAGAACAATCAATCAATCAAATCAATTCTCACCATGATTGTTTTTATTTCACTAAGATCGGATCAGTAGTAATGAGTTTATAAGGAAATAAATGCAGACAGGATTTGCAATGCAATCGTATAATCTGTAAAACAATGGCTAAAACAAAAATAGATTTTTTGAGCACCACCACACCAATTTGTACTACGTTGTGCGGGCCAAAAGTAGTGCTTTTCTGACATCAGATTGTTAGGACGTGTTCCAGACGGGGATCATTCGTATCCTTGTGATCGACGTTGGAGAAGGTGAAAACCAAACAGTTTTAACAAGTTCCCAACGAAAGCCTCAAACCATCAGTATTTTCTCTCGGAGTAGTTGTTTCTGTTGGTTTTACACAACTTATGCTCTACACGGAGCTTTCGCCTAAATTCACCTGAGGATGGCCCAAAAGGTCGAAACCGGTCGTGGATTGGCATGGAACACTTGTTCCTGATTGTCAGGACGTGTTCCAGATGGGGATCATTCGTATCCTTGTGATCGACGTTGGAGAAAGTGAAAACCACACAGTTTTAGATATGTATTTGTCCAAAACTCCTGAGCTATCACATTTATTTGTCTTTTATAATGTTGTTATTTTTTTACACCTGTTTTCAAAAAAATTAGCAAACCATCCAAATTGATTTTCTGTCTTGGATGTACTTTCACATTTCTTTTAAAAAATCAGCACTTTTAACTTTGTTTAAAATACTTTAATTTAAACACATTATTTTTATATGGGAGAAAATAGAGTTGTTTTTTATTTTTATTTAGTCGGTTTAGAACGTTTTTCTACGTTGTCCGACGCGTATTCTCCACCTACTTGATCTTTGGATTAACTGTTGCTTTTCTAGTTTAGGACGCCCTCTCTTTTTCTGCGCCCTATTGGTTGCCATTCTAGGACCTGCTTTGGTAATCTTTCGTCGTTCATCCGTTGTACATGGCTGTATCATATCAGTTGTCTTTTAGTGATGTCATCCGTTATGCTTCCCTCGATTCCCATTCTTTCTTTTATGATCTCATTTCTTATGTGATCTGTTCTAGATATTCTCATTGGTCTTCTTATTGCATCCATTTCGACAATTTCTATTTTTTTTGTGTTTTTCTGTTACGCGACAAGTTTCTATTCCATACAACAGCGTGCTTTTCACCATTGTTTCTTATATGTTAAATTTTATATTCTTTTTTATCTCTCTGCTCCATAAAATACTGTTAAGACATCCAATAACCTTTTTTGATTTTACTATTCTTTTTCCAGTTCTTTACAGTCTGTTCTTGTCTTATCAAATGTGATACCCAAGTATACATACCAAAGAAATTCAAGGAACCCTAGAAGACGCATCCCCATTATTTAATACGCAAATTCATTCATCATGCATGAAATCTCAGAAAATTTTGCCGAATCCTCGCAGGCAACACTGTAATAGGTATAAAAGAGAAATCGAGGAAAAAACCATGGGCGTGCAGATTTTGTTGAAAATAAAATAAATTATAGACATTTTCCTATAAAATTTTTGCACCCAAAATTATAAAATTTAAATAAGTGTAAAATATTACCGGTACAGCTTTGACAGCCATTCTATTTTTACAGAATTAATTTTTTTATCGATTTATAATATTAGAAATCAATAACTTATTTACAGCTGGTAATATCCGTAGTTTTGATTTTTATTATTTTTCCCTAAAGATAAGAAATCTACTTTAAATTATTAGCTCACACATATACTATACTATAGTAGTGTGAGCTATGGTGATCCTAATTTTTTCGAGAAAAAAAAAGTTGCTCCGATTTCAAAAATTTTTATATATCTTTGCGTTTCAGATGATTTTGAAACTTTTTTGTTGCACCCTCTGTCTGTCTGTCTGTCTGTCTGTCTGTATGTCTGTCTGTCTGTCTGTGTGTCTGTATGTCTGTCTGTAACGACCAACGCGCATAACTCAAAAACCGCTTGGCCGATTTTAATGAAATTTGGTACCTAGGCTGGGTCTTGGGTCGAGATGGTCCCATTTAAAAATGAACAAAATCCACCGAACACAAACCAAATAAAAGGGTGGGGGTAGATTTCAAAAATTAGAGTTTATGTGAAAATATGGCGTGTGTGATATCAAACGAAAGGTAATTGAGTCTGCAGTTAAACAAAATACATTTTAATTTATTTAAAAAAAAGGGTGGGGGTATATTTTAAAAATTAGAGTTTAAGTGAAAATATGGCGTATGTGATATCAAACGAAAGGTAATTGAGTCCGGACTTTAACAAATACATTTTAGTTTTTTTTGTAAGGGTGGGGGTAGATTTCAAAAATTTGAGTTTAAGTCAAAACATGGCTTGTGTGGTATCAAACAAAAGGTAATTTAGTCTGGAGTTGAATAAAATATATTTCAGTTTTTAGTTATATTAGCTCACACGTACACTATAACTATAGTACCTAGTGTGAGCTTAGGGGCCCATATATTGGCAGAGTATTTTTTTCTGGATATAGAAAAGTGTTACTTTAATCCCTAAAATTTAAAACACAGGTAAAAGTGTTTCTTTTTATTTCAAATTGTCAAAGGTGTTTTTTTAGCTTTTTACTCTTTCACCTTGGTAATACATTGCTCTTAGTAAATTTTTTACAGTAAGTAGATTTGTTCTGTTAAAAAAAGTCAAAAACTCCGAATTATATACTCAGACCTTGAGATATTTATCAAAATTTTTGCATCAGGATTTAAAGAGTCTATTTGATCCCCTAGTGCATTTTCGACACTTTTGGGTGTTTTCGGTTTCTATGTTTATAATATTGATATGCGATGTTTACCATCATTATTCTGTTCAAATTAAAGCACACTAAGGTGTAGTCGTTTTTTCTTCAATCTTCTCTAGAAGTTCCCAAAACCACCCAAATGATAAAAATGGGACAGCCTATATTTATAATATAGATTTTTTGTTATATTTTATCAGCAAAACTCTTGCCTCGAAATAAAAAGCACTCATTGGTTTATTTTACCAAAATCCATTCATTAGTTTATTAAACTCTAGCAATTAGTTTTTTTAGAAAATATTTGGTATGAGTCTGTGTTTTTTACATTTGCAAATGTTAAAAAATATGACTTATTCAGTTTTATCAACAAAATACTTTTGATTTCCATAAAAAAAATTTTATTTACCAAATAAAATAAAAATGAAAAAATATTATTTATAATTAAGTGATTATTATACAGGGTGTCCCATAACTTAGGCGCCGTAGTGCAGCAGGTGATAGAGGAGGTTATTTCCAAGAAAAAAGTTTATATAACATGGGGTCAACATTCATCTGTTTTTAAGATATAGGATTTTTAAAGAGGAGTGGGTGAAAACCGGTTATACAAAAAAAAATCTGTGACAGCCAGCTGAATACTCAGCTAATTGTGATTAAAAAATGTGGTACTCCTTTTTTGATAATATTACAAGTGGAGGAGGTACGGGCTGTCAAAATAACCTCGAAAATGTATAAAAAATAATATTTTTTTTAAATTAATTTTTGCTTTCTCTTTTAAAAAATATCAATAATATTTTATTATTATGTCTCGCTAGAGACTTGTTTTTATTAACAAAAAATATTTAAAAAACATTGCATTTAATATGGCATTCATAAAAGTTCATACCAAAAAAATAGTATTTTCTAAAAAAATTGACTGACTAACTATTTTCAAATTAATTTTTTAAAATTAATTTCAATTTACTGCTTTTGTTCTAATACAAGACTACCCAATTTTATATTTTTACTGCGTTTTTTTAAAGTTATTATCACAAAAGTTAAAAAAATTGCCAACAACAAGTTTTTGATCAGACATGACCTCCTCTATCACTTGTTGGCCTATGGCCCCTAAGTTATGGGACACCCTATATATACAAACATTATTAAATTTGGCAAATATAAGAATTAAGAACAATATTTTAATCCATTTGACTCAAGGCTCTCTTTTAATTAATCACCAGGGACTATGCAGTAAGTAAGTGAAAAGAAAGTTAAAACTTTTTTTTTCTGTGTAAAAGTAGGTACTACCTTTTTTCTTCTTATAGTTATATTTGTTAATTCTAACTACTTTTTTACATCATTATATGATGATCGAACATCAAAAACAACCAGTGATAATATATTATGTATACTTTATAATAAAAAGAGATAGTTGAATATTTAACTACCAACCACTAGTAGTAAGTAGTTTTCTTAATTTGAACTAGTCTTTAACACCTGACCTTGGGCAAGGCATTTCGTACAAGATAGTGCCTACTAGGTGCTAAACGAACATACTGAGGATCAACGTGGTCAGAACAAAGAATGCCCATTTTGACAGAATTTTCTCCTTATTAAGGCCAATAATCTCCCTCCAAAGCTCTCTCTTGTTTGGATCAGTGGGGAATCTAGTAAACTCATAAATTTGAATATTTTTAAAATGTTTAATAACTGTACAGTAGCATGACATAACATAACATTACAGAGTGAAAATGGTTGTTTACATAAGAAATATATTTTTTTATATATTATTGCCAGAATACATTCAAAAACTTTTCCAAAAAAACCCAAACACTAGAGGTGGGAAAATAAGGGAATTTGCAACAATAAATAATGTTTCTTAAAACTTCTTTGTAACATAAATCACTAATATTTTGTAAAAAAAGTTATAAACCACACCACTGTCTTACCAAATCGTAAACAATATGACGGTTTCTGGAAGAGATTCAAACTTACCGGTAAAATGATAAATCCAGCCACTTCTCTTCACTTTTGTCACACTTCTTAGGCATTTTTAAAGTTATTTAATAAAAAAAATCTTAATTTTGTGATCAATATTGCAAAAAAAACAACGAAAACGCACCTTTATTCGGATAACCTCTCAAAGGCAACAATAAATGATGCAAGGGTGACGTTTGGTCTACATGGTTGCCGCTATTAATTTTTTTTCTGAAAAATAGCGAACAAAAATCAGTTTTTTGCATTTTACGCGTCGTAGGGCAAAATTTAATGTATGAGAAATATTACCCATAGAATTCCCTACAATCGGTCTCCATAGTCTATAGGTCTACAACCACACGTTTAGAAGAACATTTGAAAAAATTATGTTTTTTGCAATTTATGCAAAAACGGTAAGTCATAAAAAAAAACTTTATTGACATAAAATGATCAAGACACAATTCTCTACAATGCGACAATGACAATTTACAGCTCTACAACCATATGTGTTGAAGACAGAGGGTGCCGAAAATGCCCATTATGTACTTTTTTTCGTTTTACGCAAAAACCATAAGTCATAGAGCTGTGACTCACATAGGTGAATTGTAGAGAATGGCGTCCTGGAGATTTCTTGTCTATAATGTGTTTTTCCAGGACCTACCGTTTTTACATAAAATAAAATAATAATTTTTGCAAATTTGGCGCCCTATATGTTCTACACGTAGTTGTAAACCTGTGGCCCAAAAGGAAAGAATGTAGAAAATTGTGTCCTTTAACATTTTATGTTTATAAAGTTTCTTTCTACGACTAAAAAAAACACAATTTTTGACAACTTAGCTGCCATCTACCTTCTAAACATGTCGTTGTAGACCTATAGACTATGGACATTGATTGTGAAGACTCGTATGGGTAATATTTCTCTTAAATAAAATTCTTCTCTACGACTTACCGTTTTTGTGTAAAATGCAAAAAACTGATTTTTGTCAATTTTGGTGCTCTCTATCTTCTATACATGTAAGTCTAGAGCTATAACCTTTAAGAAAAATTGTAAAGGAATTTCTGAAGTGTAAACTTCTTTAGGCGCGTTTAGTAGTTTTTGTGGGCACTGAATTGAACTGAGCCGTCAGACTCGGCTATGTAACGCTCATTCGGGTGAAGTCGGCTCGAGTCGACTAACTGTGAGAGGAACATTCAGCGAGCAATATGATGATGCAGATGAAGGCCAGTATTATTAATTTCGCCTTGTTAAAGTTTACACTTCTGCCATGTGGTCTTAAGCACACACAATTTTTTTTGTCAACAAAGGTTTTCTCTGCGACGTTCCATTTTCGCGTAAAATCAAATCAAAACACTTTTTGAGATTTCCAGAGTTGCCCAGGAGAGGGTTGTAGACTAATTTATATATATATATATATATATATATATATATATATATATATATATATATATATATATATATATATATAAAGAAAAGGTTTTTTTAACTTTCGTGATCAAAACATTTAACTTAAATTAATTTGGACTAAAAGCAAGAGTTATTTTTATACCGAAAACATTTGTAGTGAGAACAATAATTAATAGTTAAAAGTGCAGTTTAGTCATCTGGTTTTAATAACTTTTTAAATACCACCTAGGAAGACAAAACTAATAAACTATTTATGAACTCTAACCTCACACCAAAGAAATTTAATTAAACTTACTTTCAGTTGAACGTTTTTCACACTTAAATGGAGTCCCGTTTTTTTCAGAAAACCGAAAACCAAATCAATATTTTAAACTGCGCATTCGCTACCGTACTTTTTCTTCTCACGTAAAATATCTCCCTCTCAGCTGTGGTCGAGCATGTGTGAAGTTAGTAAGAGGAAGATAATTTTATGTGATCAGAAAAAGAGAGGTGCGCATGTGCAGTTTAAAAAAATGGTTTGCATTACTGGATATCGCCGCTAGTTATTTTGTGTTCCTGCCAAAAACAAGCTCAAGTTGGATGACTGCACAAAAATTGCAATTTTGTGCTAATCGTTGTACGTTTTATAAAATCGACAATCAACAATCTTCGAAAAAAACCAACTTTAGCTGATTATTTCTAATTTATACTTTCCTTTTAATTCAAAATAGATAAGGATTTAAACCGCCACATAGATCTATAACAACAGGGACTTAAAAGCAAATGTTTTATGATTTTTGTTAAGTTTAGGTACCTATGTAAACAAAAATTTACCGATTGATTATTGGATAACATATTCTAACTTAAAAAAAAACTTTTTTTCAAACATTTGTATACATATGTGCATATAGGTACACAGACAGACATGCATACATACATATCTAGAGGTTATACTTACAACCTAGAATTAAATTGTATAGAAAAACGTTATTAATGATAAGATCTCAAAAAAAAATCAATGAAAACAATCCTTTTCTCACATAGGATGGTAAACATATTCTATTACAGATACATGTATAGCAATCCAAAACGTAAGCCGAATTCAAAAACAAAATATTTTTTTGATTTTTATTAGTTACCATTTTACCTACATCAAAATTACAAGTTATAAAAGTACTGGCAACATTGTTGCGAATTTGAAAGAAATCCCCAGTATAATACTTTTTGTGTCTGATGAAGTTTAGGATTTCTATACGGGGTCTACCTTTAGTTGAATGTTTTTGATACATACTCAGTGCATGGAGATCCTAGCAAACATCGACCTGCTGGTACTGTACTAATATTGTACTTTAACTGCTGGCAATTGCTGGCATCGGCAACGATATGCATTATTTTTATTATTTTTGTAATGTCTAATTTACATATTATTTAAAAGTACAAAAAACGCAACATTTTAGTACTTTATTTTTAATACAACGAAAAGTTATACTTTAGTTTTGAAGAATGACAAGTGCAGCCAGGGTTAATGGCAAAAAAACATTTTAAATGTATATTTACGCAGTTGCTTTTAAAGCACTTTATTTTAGTACAAAACAATTAAATATTTTCCTAAGAAAATAAAAAATTCACAAAAAAACATTTGAATAACATTTTGAAGAAGGTACTCTTAAAGTACATTTAATGTATTATTAAAAGTTTAAAAGTTTTACTGCAAAATTAATATAACAGTGAAAAAAAATTTTAAAAGTATTTTTAAACAGTTTAAGCACATTATTTTAGTACAAAAATATTAAATATTTTACTGTGAAAATAAATTATTATTGCCGCTAGATGGCAAACACTATTCAACATTTTACAGGTACACTAAGGAATGTCAAGCTTAGGAATGTGAATGATTTTATGTATTTTTAAATTGATGTGGAATGTTCCATAATCTTTGGAAATATCCTCATTTGGTATGATAAGGAAAATATTAAAGATCCTTATAATAATGATAAAATATTTCTGTTTGTAAATATGAGACGTGAGTGACGTAATCCCCTAAAAATATTTACAATAAAAGTAGTTTTTTTGTACGACAAAAAAAAATTATAAAATACAATGCTTTAAACGTACAGGTTTTTTTTTTAATTTATAAAAATTTAGTTTTTTTTGTGTTTACTAAAAATACGAAGAAAATACATTACTTTAAAAGTACATGCTTTTGTGTACAAAAAAGTTTAAAAAATGCATTACTTTAAAAGTACAGTGTTTTTTGTACTAAAATATATATTTGCTGGCCTCATTCAGGCCGTTGGCGTTGTTCCAAATCAATACGAATTAAGTACTTTCTACTTAGTAGTTTGCCGTTATGGGCAGCAGTGAGACCCAGTACTTAAAAAGTACTTTTTTTGTAATCCATGTTTGCTGGGATATTACTTGTCCATTGTGGACAATGGAAATAGAGTTGTTTCGAACTAAAAAAGCGCGCGTTACTTAAAATATAAAGTCGGGATCAAACGACTCGTGTACTTGTTTGGCGAATAATTGTTACTTCCATATACTTGCCATGTCGTGTGAGTGGGTTATTTGTACAATTATTTGTCACTCGTTGGTTTTCCATTTGTGGTCGTAAAAAATGGGCCGAGTCAAAGGGCTCACGATTATTCGTACACTTGTCAAGTACATCTCTCTCGTACTTGTAAATTGTACATGTCGTGTGAGCGCCCTGCTTGCTATCGCAATTCGGAAAGCTCGTATATATTGCCAAGTACGCAAATAATTGTGTATTTGCCAAGTACACGAGTCGTTTGAGCCCGGCTTAAAAATGATGTTCCATTTTATTCTAGTGTACCATAACATACGAATTTCCCCTAGTTATTTTTCATTTTATTTTTGAATTTATCACCATGCTGCGTGGTGATCTCGATAGAATACGACAGACGAATCTTTTTTTGGTTACGCCTTTTTGCGCAGATTCATTTTTCGTAGATGGCGCTGGCGTTTTGCTTGTGCCAATCAAATTGAAATTGTGTGGGTTTTCCGAATACGGGAATTTGGCGCAAAATTTGAATTTAAAATTAAAGTTGCACGAACAGTTTGTAAGTACAAAAATTACTTGATTGAGTTTAATTAATTTTTCTAACAGGTGCTAGAGTTATTATGGCATGCCGAAATAAAGAAAAGGCCATCGAAGCAATGAACGATATAAAGGAAGCAACTAAATCTCAAGAAAATGTTGGTGAACTCGTTGTTCAAGAACTTGATCTAATGAGTCTAAAATCTGTCAAGGAATGTGCCAAGAAGATAAATCAAGAAGAGCAAAGAATTGACTTATTGGTAGGTTTAAAAATGTTTTCATAAAAACATTTAATATTAAAAGTTTGCCCGCAATAGTGTAGCCTAACCAGGACATCGTTAAATGAAAAGGCTCGTTTAGAATATGACGCAGCTGGTTTTTCAGGAGGCAACTGACATGTAAATAATTATGCAAATGTCAATGTCATACCCGTAAGTGTCAGTCTTGCTTATACAGCGGCGCCTTATTCTAAAAAGCGTGATTAACGAAGATACCAGATTCCGATATCATTTTGAACACCCTTATTTATACCGGGTGGGCCAAAAAAAACAGGACAAAATGTTTGTCGTAATAACTTTTAAACCTTACAACGAATTTTATAATATAAAGTGCACTGAGTTTTGATAAGACATATTTTTTTTGTCCGCCGTCCCAAAATGCAACATGGCTAATAAAGGTAAACTATACTCGTTAAAGATGCTCGTTTATTCTTATATTGCGAGCATTTTTTAGATATTTTATTAAATTAATAAAAAAGCATTGCATTTTCCTCTCGCATAACAAGTCACAAATAAGTAAATTCTAAAATATAGTGGTTCCTAAAAAAAAATTTTTATTTGAACCATTGTTTTACAGATTATACGTTTGCCTTACCGATCCTGTCCGCATTAATTTCCTTAGAAATTCATTACTACGAAATGCTTTTCAAAGATTATAATAGAAATTTTTCGCTTTCTTAAAATTTTAGATCAAAGACAGACTTGATCCTTCAACGAGGCACGTCTTTTTTTATGTTATGAAATTTTTCAGTTTTTTTTAATTTGTAAAAAAAGCAGCACTTATCCAACGATGTATGAATTTAAAAAATCGGTTTAGTGGTTTGCAAAAACTATTTTTTTGTTTTATCCGTTGTTTTAAAATTATACGATTGCCTTGCCAATTCTGTATAAATATTGGTAAAAATCGATTGCTCACCTTAATCGAAATTTTCCGTTACTTTAAAATAATGGTTGAAATAGCACAAGATCATAATCCAAATTTGCCGCCATCAAATTTAAGATGACCAATAATAAACCAAAAGTAGATTTTTTGAGGACCACCAAATCGATTTTAATTATTTATACCTAGTTCTGTGCTAAAAAAGTGTTTTTACAATTTAAATAAAAAACAAAAAAATTTCGGGAACATGAGAATGTGTTCTATGAAAAGTCAAACAATGTAACACAGAAATAATTTTTTCGAGAACCAGTTAACTTATTTTACAAATTCATACCAATTACTTGTTGTGCGTGGCGAAAACGCAGCGAAAAAAAATCAAAAAAATATCCGCAACATAAGAATAAACGAGCATCTTTAATGTGTTCTGTCTATTGCGTCCGCCATCTTCGACCTTAGGATAGCGGATAAAGAAATATATCTACTATATAATTAACTGCAAAGTGCAGCTTGTTTTATTAAAATGGGTTTTATAGTGCAAAAGTAATGTAAGTAGATAATGCATTACTTTTTTTTAAGGTAAATAATGCAGGAATCATGACATGTCCTGAAGGCCGTACTGAAGACAATTTCGAAATACAAATTGGAACTAACCATTTGGGACATTTCTTATTTACCCTTCTACTTCTACCGAAAATCATTCAAAGTGCACCAGCAAGAATCGTAAATGTTTCATCTATGGCACACTCCGGTAGGTTTTTTGTGTTTTTTTTTCTTTGCACTTATTGGTGTGCTTGCTACCCACCACGCTTTAGCATACACCAAGGCAACAAAAAAATACAGGCCACGACCCTGAAAAAATCAGCTGTTCTCCGGGGACTGACTTTTTTATTGGGTCTTATGGGAGGTCCGACGTTTTTTATGATATTTTCAAAATGGCACTACAGATTTCCGCGAAATTTCTGTGAAATATTCTCAGACACCATCCTCATATTCCACCAAACTTTTGTAAGGATGCAAGATGATTAAAAGGTTAAAATCTTCAAGATTTAGCATGCTTTATTTTAAATTCAAATTACCCGCCATGTACCGCACGCCAACTGTTATATTTAACATGTATTTGACGTTGTCATCTGTGTTTGTCACATTCGCTTCTGTTTTAAACTAAGTTTTAGTGTGAGCTAATGAAGCGGCTCTGAAAAATTAAGGATTACCATACATTTAATAAAAAATAATGAACCATTCCAACTTCAATATTTTAAAGACAATCAGCTGTGTCATGACGCGGCCATCAAAAAAAAATCAGCTTCCGATATGACGTCAACAAAGTGGAGGATCGTGGTCCGTCTGTTTTGATAGCCCTGCATACACCAATGGCAAATAAAGGGCTTGTTTTTTTTTGGTTTGTCCTATTATATTATATCTTTACCAAAGTAACTCTTTAACAAGCATTCTTTTAAGAATTAAAAAAAAATGTTTTAAATTTGGTTAAACTGTGGCTAGCCGGCCAGCGTAAACAAATTAATTAATATAATAGGATAAAGTCATGTTAGTTCGCTTGGAAGTACATATTTTTTAATTGTGTTTTATTTTGGTGCCGCTTAATTCTGTGCTTGCTAATTGTTTTAAAGTTATCAACAAACCAGGGAAGTAGAATAGAATTATTTTGAGGTTTTTTTTTTAATTAAACTATGTTCTTTTTTTAGCGGTCCGCGGCAGCATCTTTGATGACTTTAACTGGGAAACTAAACCTTATGTGCCTATACAAGCTTATGGAAGAAGCAAACTTGCCAACATTTTGTTCACAAAAGAACTTGCAAGGAGATTAAACGGTAGGTAAACTATGTAGTGAAATAGGAATAAGAGGCCTAGATGATGAATTATATATATATATATATATATATATATATATATATATATATATATATATATATATATATATATATATATATCGGTTTCACAACGTTCTACGTCTTCCGATACCCAATCTCCACTCGTTTCTGTTTGCCCATAATTCATCATCTAGGCCTCTTATTCCTATTTCACTGTCTATTCCTTCTCTCCAGCTTCTCCTTGGCCGTCCTCGTTTTCTTCGGCCAGTTGGTTTCCATTGTAGTATTTGTTTAGGTAGTCTTCCATCATCCATTCTTTGTACATGTCCGTACCACACCAGTTGTTTTGTTCTTATATCATCCACTAGAGTACGTTCACCCACTGTCATAATTTCTCTTATTCTTTGACTGGTAACTCTTTCTCTTTTTGATTTCCCTGCTGCTCTTCTCCAATAGTCCATCTCCGTAGCGGAAAGCATTTTTTCTGTTCTATCTTTGATTGGCCATACTTCTGAGCCGTATGTAATAATACTTTTTACAATGGTGTTATATATAAGCTTTTTGTTATGTTTTGATATACTTTGGTCCCAAATTATTCCATTTAATAAAGTTATTGCTTTTCTTCCTTGTACGTTTCGATCTTTTATAGCTTTGTCTAGTATTCCGTCAGCTGTAATTTTTAGACCCAAGTATTTATAGGTACTCATCACAGGACTGAATTCGCTGCCCGGTATTTAAGATTAGATCCTGTTTCATTCCACCGATACACATATACTCTGTCTTATTGAGATTAACATCTAGTCCCCATTTATTGTACTCTTCTATTAGTTTTCGCGTCATATATTCGAGGTCGTCATAATCCTGAGCCACTACTATCTGATTATCGGCGAAACATAAAGTATACAAGCTGGTTTCTTCCAACGGAATTCCCATGTTTTGGCATTTTCTCTTCCATACTTTAAGGACTTGTTCCAAGTATATCTTGAAGAGCGTAGGCGAGATACAGCAACCTTGTTTAAGACCTTTATTTACTTGAAAGCGTTTAATTTATCTTTGGATAAAAACCCACAGTGTGTTACAATAAAAACGAAACTTTTTAAATGGTAGTAAATAATAGGTACACTCGGTTTGACCATTAGTGTCGCATCAATGCGAACTGGACGTTTATTCTTGACGGCCCGTGAGGTGAGCGCTCACCCCGGTGGATTAATTTCTACGTGTAAAAACATAACGAAAGCGTTCCAAGTTCACCCTTGAAAGTGAACTTTCAGAAAAAAAACTAGAAACTTGGAAATAAATAGGTGCAAGCCGAATTTTGGTGTAATTATTCCTTAGCATCTAGGACAAAATCCCCTTTGAGCTTTGGCAGATATAAGGCCCCAAAAGTCCTAAAAATAAGTTTTTTTTACATTCTCGGAAACTAATAAAAAACCTAACCTAACATTTTCAAAAAAATGTTTTTTTTGTTTTCTACACTCTATTTAACTTGTTTAAAATGTTAATATTTTTTAATATTAAGCTTGATCAGCACTTTTAAAAAACACCATGTACTTAAATTTAGTTTTTGTTTCTTAAAAGTTAAACAACTTTAAGTAAGGGTTAGGCCAATGGTCAATAACACCCGGACCACCAATGGGACTTGGAAATAATATTTTACAATTAAGCACTGTACGAGAAAAATGTTCAACTTCTGGGTACAAACAGCGCAAAAGTGCACACTTTATTGTATTTGAAATTCCAGCCAAACTGCTATTGATAGCAAAAATAGTGTTTCACTAAACTTGAATGGGATAAATGGAGTTTAAAAAAAATAAATGTAACCTAAGGGTAGTTTTTGAAGTGTTTGAAAATATAAACATAGGTATATAAAGTTTTACCGAATATTCGCTCTATCATGATTTTTGCCCAAATATATATGTATATAATAAATTGGTAAAAAATTTTTTTTAAGTCACAAGCTTTTATAAAATGCACTAAAAATTAAAAAATAATTTTCTAACATTCTAATATTATCATAATAATAAAAGCGATGGCCGACTGATGGAAATTTTGACGATGTTAGCACGATAAGATATCCGTATCAATTAAATATCACTATTTGCAAGAATCAATCTAGCAGAAAAATGCAGAGGTACCAAACCCACCCAACCCGACCTCAGATACCCCAGCATTTCTCTGACATAGGGATGGCAATGGCATAACATTGCGGCATATCAAACATATCTTTGATGACCTGCTATGTTGAATATTCTTTAAGTGTTGATCACAACTTTAGATTAACTTATGCTTTGATTTGCGGCCATCGCTTTTATTATTATGATAATATTAGAATGTTAGAAAATTATTTTTTAATTTTTAGTGCATTTTATAAAAGTTTGTAACTTAAACATTTTTTTTACCAATTTATTTTCTACTTTTTAGTCTCAGCTATCTACTCTATTAAATGAAAATATTTGTTCAATAACAGAACCGAAGAGTTTATTCTAGATTATAATGAAATCGCTGATCGTGAGTTGTTTGGAAACTCATTTTTCTATTGGGTTTAGGAGAGGATGGGGGTAGAGGTAGAAATATATTTTTTGTTTGGGCTGTATTGCCATCGGACCTTTATGCATATACCAAATTTTATAAAGTAATTTGGAGTGAAGTGTGTCAAAAACGCATTTTTTATGGAAGGGGGTGGGGGTAGGGGTGGAAGGACATTAGGACACATAGTTAGTTAGATAGTTAGATGGTTAGACAGAACATCTGAAGTTAAATAGAAGCTTGTAATAAGAACCTTTCATTTTGAAATTTGTATTGGAGAACTTAGCTTTACTTTTATCTCAATTCTTTTTACGGAATACAACTTTCGCGCACTTGGCCTTTATTTATAGGAAATGTTTTTGTAATGATTTCACTCCTTTTTTAAAGGATTTGGATAATATTTAAGTTTTAAAGTAGTAAAATATGCGGAATATTTTGATGTTTTTTTTTTATATTTTCCTATCAGCCTTCTAAAGCTCTCTAGCGTTTCTGGAAGTGGAGAATCTTACTTTTACATAACTTTACATTTGTAGAGGAGGGAAGTTAATTAAAATTTTGTTTTTAGGGGGGTTTAAATGTAGACATAAAAATGTTATACAAAGATTTTTGAACTAGTTTATTAACAATAAACAAAATTATTTGTCTCAGGAGGGGTTTTAACCCCTTAACCCCCAGCGCTACGCGCATGCTTTTTGAAACCGTCGGTAGCTACTTGTATTTAGGAGACCTTTAAAAGAAGCTACTACTGGACCCAACCTCCCTATTTGATATATAGCAGTAAATTTAACGGAATGGGACAAAATATATTATTTATATAAAAACATCTTTAAAAAATCCTTTACGCAATTTTTTTGAAATTTGTTTTGTTAAGTAAAGTCAAATCCATTAAGTCGACTGTTGAATCTGGGTAGTTGTAGTGTTTGGTAACACTACAGTTTACGTTTTTTATTACAACAATGGCGGATCCAAAATGGCGGATTTCTTTATTTTTAAACCGATTTGTCTGGAACTTGAAAGTTTGCAGTGCCTGAGATCACTAAATACAGTTTCATCCTCAAACTTAAAAAATTCAAAATGGCGAATTCAAAATGGCGGATTTTCCTATTTACTAACCGATTTGTCTCAAACTTGAAATATTACATTGCTTGAGGTCATTTAAAAAAATTTTTCACTCAAACTTAAAAAAATCAAAATGGCGGATCCAAAATGGCGGATTTTCTTATTTACTAACCGATTTGTCTCAAACTTGAAATATTACATTGCTTGAGGTCATTTAACAAAAATTTTTCACTCAAACTTAAAAAAATCAAAATGGCGGATCCAAAATGGCGGATTTTCTTATTTACTAACCGATTTGTCTCAAACTTGAAATATTACATTGCTTGAGGTCATTTAACAAAAATTTTTGTCCGCCATTTTGGAATTGCGTAAAGGACTTTTAAAGATGTTTTTATATAAATAATATATTTTGTTTTTCATCTACATCCAGAAATTTTTTTTTCTCCGGCGCCTTGTTGGCCCGGCGCCCAGTTGGTCTGGCGCCCAGTTGGCGGCGCCGAGTTGGCGGCGCCCAGTTGACGGCGTCGAGTTGGCTGCGCCCAGTTGTCCTAGACCGTAAATTTAACTCCTCGAACGGGCTACGTGGTAGAAAAATTTTAACATCGATGTGAAGATCTTTCTAAAATCAGACTCTAAAAACGTACCATTTCCCAAAAACTATATTTTTCTATTTTGTATTATTTTTTTAGAAGCAAACATAACCGGCGTAACTGTTTACTCTCTTCATCCAGGCGTCATAGCAACGGAGCTTGGTCGTCACATGGGGAACACATTCGGTCGTCCTGTCGGTTGGCTCTGAATAGCCTGATAGCCAATTTTATGAAGACCCCAATTCAGGGTGCGCAGACAACTATCTACTGCGCAGTGGATGAAAAATGCGCAGATGAAACTGGGTTGTACTACGCGGAATGCGCAGTAGCTACTCCTTCTAAACTCGCGACAAATGAAGAAGACGCAAAGAAGTTGTTTGAAGTTAGCTTAAAAATGGTGGGACTACCGGAAAATTATGATATTTCTTCTCCTGTACCGCATGCGCAGTAGAATTATTCTAGTATTTAGGACTTTGAGACAGTTTAAAACAAAAATAGACTAACCTGAAAATGTAAACATTTTAATATTACTAAATCCATGACCAAAGCTAGCAAGTAAAACACCTTTGACATTTTTTGTTTTTGGAAAAACTTATGTACGTCGCCTACTTTTTTAATGTATTCTCAAAATTGCTCAAACTCATCCGAAAAATTTTTTGCGGGGTTTATAAACTGCTAGAGAAAACCGTTTATAAAATAATAATATTTATTCAAAACCTTGCGACGACGCGCGACGTTGTCAAGCCAGAAGACATTTCGTTGAATACTTTAAATTTGAGAAAAAAATATATTTCAAAAATTGCAAAAAAGGCACTTTTTCTTAATTTTAGTATTTTCTATAAGGAACCAAAAGTATTTTTTAAACCAAATAAATAATTTATAATTTTTAAGCTTTACTGTGGTCATGACTGTCATGAAGGTGAAGGTGTTATCAGAATTATTTAAAAAGACAACTAGTTACCTAATTTTTTTACATATTAGTTGATTTCTGACAGAAAAATATCACTAAGCATATGCAGTGTGTCCACGGATTGAGTGCATGTAAGGTATAAATGGCCACAAATTCTCGATTTAGATTCTGATTTTCTGGGAATCGCTCCTGCTTGGTTTTAAACGAACATGTTAAGAAAATAAGCCAAATCAATCAATAACATGGTGGTATAGTACCTTGATTTGATCAAAAGTGTTAAAGTAAAGTACCCTTGTTTTAAGCGATATCAGAAAAGGTTATAAAGAAAAGTTGTTTAGAATTAAAAGTTACAGCTGATTCTAAATTTTCAGAAAAATCAGGCCAAAATTTTAATAGTTGACTTACAAAATTAAAGTTGGCTGATTTTTCTGAAAATTGTGAATCTGCCGTAACTTTTGATTCAAAACGACTCTTTTTAATAACCTTCTTCGATATCTTTTAAAACAAAGGTACTTTACTCTTTACACTTTTTATCAAATCAGCCTACTAAACCCCTGTATATTAAATGATTTGGCTCATTTTTTTGACTTCTTAATAATCAAGCAGGAGCAATTCCCAGAAAATCAGAATCTAAATCGAAATTTTTTTGTCATTTGTACCTAAGGGAACGTCCTTAAATTACGTAACGCAAAAATTCTGGATTTTTGAACCCCCTCCCCCCCTTGTAACGCATTTTCAAGAAAAAATACATTAAAAAAAACATTGAGTATAACGCAAGGCCAAACCCCCCCCCCCCCCCCCCCTATAGCGTTACGTAATTTAAGGACAGGCCCTTACCGGCACTTCATCCGTGGACACTGTAGGTAGTTTCTTCTTCTTCGTTTTCAGAAATTAAAGAAAAATAAAAAAGACAGGGCTGGGTTTTCTGTATTTTATATAACCCAAAACTCTTAATTTAAATGAATACATGGTATATGTACCCACTTTGCTTATATAACATCTTTTTTATAATAACATTTTAACTGCGATATATTTAAGTGCCTTCTTATATATATTTATATATTGTTAAATATACAAAAATTTAATAGAACTATTTTAATTTTATGATTTTTATTATTTTTATCCTTTTAACTTGATGACTAGAGGTGTTGACTTTCGTTACTTTTAAATACTCGTTACTTTGATTACTGTAACTGTTTTCAATACAATCATACAATTAGTGCAAAATTCTCGGACTGTCGTTAATTCGAAGATTGTTTACTTGTAGGTATATTTTTGTTGTTGATATTACGGAAATATTGAATGGAAATTTTCAAAATGCGGGATAAATTTCAAAAAATAAAGGTAGGAATTACGTAGGAACTGTTCTGTGTACAACTTTGTTTTAAAAATCTAATGCCTTACATACAAAGAAATACATACCTAAAATCTAAAAGTAAATAAAAATAGAGACAAAAACAACAATCTTAGACGAGAACTCAAAAAATATACAAAAAGTTTCGACAAAAATAAAAAAATACATTTTGTATAATATATATTTTGTAGATACTACATATTTAAAAAACATATCTTAGAATAATTCATAATATTATAACAAATACAATTTAAATGCGTTAGTTACTTAAGTTTTCATAGTTACTCCCTGATTTTTTTTAAGAGCATGAAATATATATATATTTTTTTAACTATTAAAACAAGGTATAATTAATGTATAACAATTGATAAAATTAATAATAAAATCAAAGAAATAAATAAAATTGTAAAACTAAAAAAAAAAGAAAAAAAAAAGGAAACATCAACAATAAAAAATTTCCTCTAAACCAGTATCCAGCGGCGTAGTGAGTGTTTCATGCGCCCGGGGCAAGGTTAAAGTTTGGCGCCCCCCCCCCATATAAAATCTTACTTGTATTAATGTAAGAGGCGCCTTTCGGCGCCCCCTGACTGGCGCCCGGGGCAGGTGCCCCGGTCGCCCTGCCCTCACTACGCAGCTGCAGTATCGTCTGGGATTGTTCCTAGAATTGAAGCTGCGTTGCCGCGTTGAATTGCAAGACCTGATTTTGGATTACCGACTTTCGAGTGATTACTAAATACTAAAATAATCGAAGGAATCAAAGTAACGAAAGTTATCATTTAATTTTCGGATCGGTAGTCGTTACTCCGTTATTTGTCGAGTAACGAGTACTCGAGTAACGAATAGTTACTTTTTCAACACGTCTATTGATGACAAATAAACGGCAGTACTTTTATGCCCAAAGACGATTATTATTATTTTTTTTAATTTTACTTGAAAAAATATTAAACTTTGATCATTCCTTAATTTAATTCATAATTATCCCAAAAGAAATTCACTAAAGACTGGAATATACTCTAGGAATTAATACCTGATGTATGTGTTTGTATTCGTGTTCAAACTCTCCATATACGGAAGACTACGTATATGCAAACAACGCTTTTATTTACTGGAACGAAATTCTATGCACCCTAGATGTTATGTCGCATGCTAATTACGAAATATAGAAAGAGAGGACGACATGTCACAATAGAATTTTACAGTACATAGAATCTGAAACTTCCTTCTGCACGGCGCGCATACCAAGACCAGCCTCAATGCCGCCCGCACCCCCGTGATGACCCCTGCGTCGTCGGTTCGCGTTGCGGGTGAGAGCAGATTATCGGCACTTTTAATTCGTGCACTTAGTAGTTGTGTGTGCAACGATTACTTTTGGAAGTATCGAATAGATACTGATACTTCCTATTCGAGTACCAGATATTTTGTATTCGGCACTAAGTAATCATTATATTATATAACACTGAGTAGAGTTGAAATTTTAAGTACTAAGTGTGCAAAAAATAAAAATATTGATGTTTTACATGTTTGTAGTTTTTGAAGTGTAAACTTCTTTAGGCGTGGGGTTCCCTAGTGGTCCAGAAAGGAGATTGTCTGGAATTTAACGGTGTCAGGTGTGGACTGTATAAAGTTAAGGGAATAAGGTCATAGGCTAAGCTGGTACAAGGGATTCTGAAATGGTCTAGTTTACCTTCTAGGTTAGTGTAGCAATAAACAAATGTATGTAAGGTAAAAATAATGCATTTTCACTTACCATTTTTATACAGGAAGTGGAACTCATGGGAGGACGCGCTGTTAAACCGTAGTTTTTGCACCCCACATTCCTGTGGTAGGAGAGTCGCTAACACGCGTGTATACTGGTTGGAAGACGAAACGGTTCTCTGTGATGCGGCAGCAGGTATCGCTGCTGCGTTCATTCTCCCACATGGCGCCCAGTGGCGTCGTTAATCCATAGGCGTAGGAGAAAAGGAATAAGTAGGAAGGAATGAGATTACGAAGGTCCATATTAAAGGAACTAGGAACCTTAGTAATTCAAAATGCATTTTATGTAAAGTAAATTAATTATAGCAAATTGTAATATTTGCCTCTAAAACCGCGGGAGTTTCAAATGCAAATAACCCAGTAATTTTAAGTACTTAATTAGTTAATTAATACTAAATAAACAAAAAATAGAAAATGCTCTAGTGAATCACCAAATAGCCTAATTCGAACCAATTTGGTAAATTATAGTAAAAAGAACATATTTACAAAAAGGAAGGCGGGACGAACCATTTCCCACCCCCCTGAGAATGCCCAGGGGCATTTCAGAGAGTTTAATTTGTAGGCAGGGCGCATAGTTTTACCAAAGGCCGTTTGTAGGTACCTTTAGTAGTCTTTACAATAGCAACCCGTGGAACATTATCAGAACCTTTAATAAGGTCTTCAATGCGGCCTAGGGGCCAATCCAATGGAGTGGAATTTTCATCTTTGATCAGTACCATAGTACCAATATCAATGGAAGCAAGAGGTTGGTGCCATTTGGCTCGCTGTTGCAAAGTGTGCAAATATTCGCGGTGCCAGCGAATCCAAAAATCGCGGTGCATTCTTTGCAACAGTTGCCACCTGGACAGCCTGTTTAACGCAATATCGCAGTAGTTTGGATCGGGTATTGTACCTGGAGGCCTCAAATTTAAAAAATTATTAGGAGTCAAGACCGCCAGATCAGTAGGATCGGTGCTTAAGGCACATAAAGGACGTGAGTTCATTATGGCTTCAACTTGGGTTAAAACCGTATTTAATTCCTCATAGGTGAGTATTTGATTTCCAACTACCCTGTGAAGATGAGTCTTTAAAGATTTAATGTTTGATTCCCAAATGCCTCCCATGTGGGGAGCAGCAGGTGGGTTAAAAGACCAAACTATACCTTCCCCCTTCACGCAATCAGAAAAAATTTGTCGCAAGTATTTTTCAGAGGCCACGAAGTTGGTCCCGCAGTCTGAAGAGATCTTTGAGCATAGTCCTCTTCTAGCTATGAAGCGGCGCAGAGCAGCCAGAAAGGCTTCTGATGTCATATCAGAGACTAACTCTAAATGCACGGCTTTAACAGCGCAACAGATAAATAAACAGACATATGCTTTCATGGTTTTTGCACCTCTGGTCCGACCAAGAGTAATCGTGAACGGACCACAAAAATCTATACCTACATTTTCGAACACCTTTGCTTCGGAAACTCTAAATTTCGGTAGGTTACCCATAGGGGGTTGAAGGGAGTTAGGTTTAGTTTTCCAGCAAGTATGGCAAGAACTTAAAACTTTTCTCACTACCTTTTTAGCAGACAATACCCAGAAGTTTTGCATTAGTAAAAAAGTTGTGGTCTGTATACCACAATGAAGATTGCTGCGATGCAAATCTAAAATCAGTAATTCAGTGAATTTTGCACTAGAAGGCAAAAGAATTGGAAATTTTTTATCGTATGATAAATTTGAATGGCATAAACGGCCTCCAACACGAAGCAAATCGTAGCTTTCATTATGCAAAAATGGACATAATTTTTGAAAAGCTTTTGGAAGCTGTTTCTTATCTTTTAGTAATTCAATTTCTTTTTGGAAAGAAAAAGATTGTACGCATTTCGAAATAAAAAGTAAGCTTTTGTAGTAATCCTGATTTGTAAGGTAATCAGTAGCAAAATTGTATGAGGGATTTTTAAACTTTTGTAACCCTCGCAACAAGTAAGCAACTATTCTCTTAATTTTAAAAAGAGAACTGTATTTTTCAAACAAGTTGTTTACATAATATTCAACTGTTTGTTCGCAAGTAAAAACGTTAAAAATATTTTTTCGCTGTTCTTCCAAAACTGCATTCCCATCGTAAGTAACTGTCATAAAATCCCAAGTATTTGTAGGTTGGTTTAGAAAGGAAGGCCCTTCTAACCAAAAATAAAATCTTTGTAAATCAGAGGGATACATTTCCCTAGTACCGCAGTCAGCAGGATTTTGTTCAGTAGGAACATAATGCCAAAACTCAGGGCTAATTCTTCCTTGTATATAGGCAGTTCTATTCGAAACAAATGTTTTAAATTTGTGAGGAGATCCCTGAATCCAAGATAAGGTCACTGTGCTATCAGTAAAAGCAAGAATTTTATCAAATTTAATTTTTTCCGAGAACGTTTCTAGTAAAAAATCCATTAATTTAGCCAACAAAACAGCTCCTAAAAGCTCTAGTCTTGGTAAAGTTAGTTTACGACGCAACGGTGCGACTCTAGATTTACTACAAACAAAAAAAACTTTAATGTTTCCATCAGAATAAAAAATTCGAATATAAGCGACAGCACAATAGGCCCGTTCTGAACTATCGCAAAATCCTACTAGCTGGATTTGACTAGCATTAGGCAAAATTATTTGACGAGGAATTTTAACAGAATGCAAAAACTTTAATTCATTTTTAAATTTTTCCCATTTAAAAACAATTTCCGGACTGACAGGGTCGTCCCAGTTTAAGTCTTCTGCCCAGCAGTATTGAACAATTAATTTTAAAATTAAAACTATTGGCGCCAAAAAAGACAGAGGGTCGTAAATGCGGGCCAAATTACTTAAAATTGTTCTTTTAGTGCATGTTTGGAGAGAACAGTCGAAAGTATAAAAAAATTCATCAGTATGAGGGTTCCAATTTAAACCGAGAATTTTCAAAGTTGAATTTTCAGCATCTAAATCGAGAGAAAGAGCCTTCATCGAAATGTGTGACTCAGGAAGATCGGATAGTAACTCGGGACAATTGCTCGCCCATTTACGCAATTCGAATCCACCTCGGCTAAGTAGCTCGATTAATTGATTTTTCATCTCAGTGGCCTTAAAAAAGTCATCACTTCCCGAAATCACATCATCGACAAAAACTGCCTCCTCAATGATTTTTGAGGCAAGAGGAAGGTCCTCATGCTCTCTAGCAAGTTGCAGCAAAGTTCGGATAGCCAAAAAGGGGCTACAAGAGACCCCGAATAAAACTCTATTTATTTCGAAGTCTTGAATAGGCTGGTTAGGATCAAACCTCCAAACTATTCTTTGAAAATTAGTTTGACTAGGGTCAACTAAAATCATCCTGTACATTTGACGGATGTCGCAACAAAAGCAAAATTTATGCAAACGATAAAGTAATAAAATTTTTTGTAAGTCCCTTTGTAAAGGGGGCCCAGTATAAACAGCGTTGTTGAGCGAGATTTTGCCAGGGGCGTGCATGCTCGCATCAAAAACCACCCTCAGGGGGGTGCTAGTAGAATCTTTTTTAAACACCGCATGGTGTGCAATATAAAAATGATTTGAAATTTCGGTCGGCAAAGGTGCAGAAACCGGTTGCATATGATTATTATCTAAATAATCTTGTAAAACAGAGCTGTAGGCAGCATAAAAATCAGGGTTTTGTAGCAATTTCTTCTCAAGGGAGAAAAAACGACGTACGGCAATGGATCGAGTGTCGCCAAAATCTGGAGCAGTAACTTTAAATGGTAAAGATACAATATATCTCCCCTCCTCATTTTTTGAGGTAGTTTTCAAAAAATAATTTTCGCAAAACTCATCTTCGGGGTCAATGGCCTTGACATTAGGTATGTCATCTATTTGCCAAAATCGTTGTAGATTTTTATCTAAATTGACAAAAGAATCGTTCATTGACGTAGTAAAAAATGTTTTAATTTGATTTGTAGTTGAAGGTGAAAGTGAAAGATTGCCCATTATTCCCCAACCAAAAATAGTATTAATGCAGACGGGGTTGTTGGGTCCCGTAGACAAACGACCATCTAGCAAAATGTAAGGGTACACATCGCCGCCCAACAATAAATCAATTTTATCGCTTTTATTAAAGCCTGGGTCAGCTAGTTCTAAGTTGGCGAGAAAAGGAAAACTTTTAATCGAAAATGAGGAATGAGGTAAATCACTACAAATTTTATCGAGTATTATCGCATCAAAATTAAAAACAAAATTATTATCACGCAAAGAGGATATATTGCAATTAATTCCAGATTTTGCCGAAGTTGTCATTCGATCTAAGCTTTGTAGAGTCATGGCGATATTAAATTTAGGAAGGCCCAAACTATCAGCACATGACTTAGATATAAATGAAGATTGAGCACCAGAGTCACAGATGGCGCGCACTGTGTGCCAATTTTGAAAAACATCCTGTATTTGTATTAAAGCGGTACAGAGAAGTACTTCGCGATCATTTAAAGACATACCAGTAACAATGGTGTTAGTGGTTCTATTAAATTCGGTAGCCACGGGGCTCCTCGGGGGTTGCACTGCAGAAGTAGAGGGGCTACTCGCAGAACTAGGTGTAGAATTAATAGGAAAAAAATGTAAGAGACTGTGATGAAATTGGCCACAATGTAAACATCTTTTTTCTGATTTGCATTGCTGGGGTAAATTATGCTTTGAGGCCAAACAGTTGACACACGCTTTATGTTGTTTAACAATCTCAAAACGTTGCTGGGGAGTTTTCGCCAAAAAATTAGGACATCTGTATATTATATGATCGCCACTTTTACAGAGAAAACAAAAATTTTGAGGGTTTGGAGTATTATTTAAGCCACTTTGGCCATTTGGAGACTGGGAGGCATTTTTGGAGGCTCTCTGAGTATTAGCAAACAAAGCAGATCGATTTTGAAACTTTGCTTGATTTTTCTGACTTGAAATTGACAAATCTTTATTTTTTAAGTAATCTTGAGTTTGTTGTATTTGTTCCAACGCAATGCAATGGCTAGAAACAAAAGCACGAATTTTATCATAAGAGGGGATCTCATTGGAGCAATAATTTTGCTCAAATGCCTTGCGCGTGGTTGGGTCCAACCTATCCAAGAGCATTTGTGCCATAATATAATCCCAAAACTCCGTTTTAAAACCCATGACTTTTAAAGCACTTAAGTTTTTCGAAAAACAATCAAGCAAATTCCTCAAATTCGTAGCATTCTCTTTAGTAAGAGGAGAGAAGCCTTCAATTGCCTTCCAGTGAAGGTAAGCTTGTAATCGTTTATTTGTATACCTATCCACCAAGGTGTGGTAGGCATTTAAATAATTTTCAGCAAGGATAGGAATGTCAGAAATGACATCCAGGGCAGGGCCCTTTAAATTAGAAAAAAGCAAATTGAATTTTTCAAAGTTTCCCAGCGACCTATTATTGTGCACGGTAGCATTAAAGGCTTGCAAAAAGGTTGGAAACTCCTTAAATTCCCCTTGAAAAAGAGGTATTTTTATCCTAGGCAGTAAACCATGCTGGTCTGTGGAGGCACAGGGACTGCCCATGGGATTTATCGTACTGCTCAAAAGCCCTCCATCTTCAAAGGGTAGTTCGAAAAGTTCGTAAAATATAGTGGAAATCTCGTCACAGCGTTTGCAAAAGTCCATAGACACTTTGTTTTCTACTACTAAGCGATCCTCATCAGAGGCTACCAACGTCAACAAAGTATTATGGTGCTTTTCAAAATCTTTTTTGATTTTTGACAATGTCCGAAATTTGACTTTAAAGCCGCTGTGATAGGCAGGGTCATTTTTTGCGAGGGTCGCGGATTCAATGATCAAATTTAGCTGTGAAATCGCACTATAGCGCAAGGCTTTAGCCTTTAAAATTTTATCCGAACTAGACATGATTTAAAAAAAAATCCAAAAAATAATTGACAAAAATTAGGTAAACTGAAAAAAAAATCAAAATTTGGACACCCTGTATAAATATTAATGTCCTACGTTTAATTACAATAATCAAACTATAAGCGCACAAAAGTAAAGAAAATACCCGATGCAAACTAATGATAACAAAAAAACTTGTGTATAAGTTTTTTTATCTTCGCCTCGCGAATTCAAATAAGTAGGTACCTACTATGTATTAAATTTAAAAATAAATACCTACAAATCAAAAGCATTTAATTTGGTAAAACTATTTATCTGCCTTTACACGAAAACAAATTCTCAAGTTAAGAATTAAATTTCCTTCAAAATTTATTATGCACGCAAAAAATGGATACAATCATAGCCATTTGCAGACAGATATTATAATAGTAAATTAGAAATAGATATATTCATAGCAATTTTTACGCAAAAACGAATATAGTAAAGCATCCGCAATCGGATATAGTCATAGCAATTTGCAATAAGCAAAAATGAATATGGCAATTTGGAGATTTTTTTCGAGCAAATTGGATATAATTATAGCAATCCACAAATGTGAAGGCACAACGGCTAAAATAATAGCACTTTGCAGACACTATTTTAAACTATTTCCAGTGACAAACAAAAAAACACCCAAATTCCATACGGTTTTTTTTTTTTTTTTTACAAAAAATAAACGAAAAAACTTGATTTATTCGAAACAAAAAAAAGCATAGTAGTTTACAGATTTTATCTGTGTTTGGTTTTTCGCATGAAAAGGCTAAATTTATTGTTAAAAATATTTAATTTTTACACAAAAAAAATCGCAAAATGTATTTTAGAAACCTAGGGGTTTTCTAAAGTAGGCATGTAAGAAAAACAAGGGTTTTTCTTGCATTTGTTTTTACACAAAAAAAAATCGCAAAATGTATTTTAGAAACCTAGGGGTTTTCTAAAGTAGGCATGTAAGAAAAACAAGGGTTTTTCTTGCATTTGTTTTTACACAAAAAAAAATCGCAAAATGTATTTTAGAAACCTAGGGGTTTTCTAAAGTAGGCATGTAAGAAAAACAAGGGTTTTTCTTGCATTTGAAACCAGTAAAAAAGGCATTTAGGAAAAACAAGGGTTTTTCTTGCATTTGAAACCAGTAAAAAAAACTAACCTAAAAAGGCAAAAAAACGATTCCAGAAATCCGGGTCGCTAAGGACCAAAAATGGGGTTCCCTAGTGGTCCAGAAAGGAGATTGTCTGGAATTTAACGGTGTCAGGTGTGGACTGTATAAAGTTAAGGGAATAAGGTCATAGGCTAAGCTGGTACAAGGGATTCTGAAATGGTCTAGTTTACCTTCTAGGTTAGTGTAGCAATAAACAAATGTATGTAAGGTAAAAATAATGCATTTTCACTTACCATTTTTATACAGGAAGTGGAACTCATGGGAGGACGCGCTGTTAAACCGTAGTTTTTGCACCCCACATTCCTGTGGTAGGAGAGTCGCTAACACGCGTGTATACTGGTTGGAAGACGAAACGGTTCTCTGTGATGCGGCAGCAGGTATCGCTGCTGCGTTCATTCTCCCACATGGCGCCCAGTGGCGTCGTTAATCCATAGGCGTAGGAGAAAAGGAATAAGTAGGAAGGAATGAGATTACGAAGGTCCATATTAAAGGAACTAGGAACCTTAGTAATTCAAAATGCATTTTATGTAAAGTAAATTAATTATAGCAAATTGTAATATTTGCCTCTAAAACCGCGGGAGTTTCAAATGCAAATAACCCAGTAATTTTAAGTACTTAATTAGTTAATTAATACTAAATAAACAAAAAATAGAAAATGCTCTAGTGAATCACCAAATAGCCTAATTCGAACCAATTTGGTAAATTATAGTAAAAAGAACATATTTACAAAAAGGAAGGCGGGACGAACCAAGGCGCGTTTAGCAGTTTTGGTGGGTAGTGAATTCAACTGAGCCGTCAGGCTCGGCTATGTAACGCTCATTCGGGTGAAATCGGCTCGAGTCGACTAACTGTGAGAAACATTCAGCGAGCGATATGATGATGCAGATGAAGGCCAGTACACAGAAGAGTTCGGTTCGGTCCGCTTTGCAGAATATGTTATGGGCCAGTATTATTAATTTTGCCTTGTTGAAGTTTACACTTCTGCCGTGTGGTCTTAAGCACACACAATTTTTTTTTTATTACGAAAATGTAGTTATGTTAATCTGGGGAATTTTGACAATGGCGGAAGTTTCTAATTCTGATAGCATTAGCGTGCAATATTTAAATAAATTTTCATCTTTGCCATTAGAGGAGAAAATAAACTAGGTGTGATAATTTATTATTTATTTATAAAAACAATAATAATAGGTAGGTAACTAATATCTAACTAAATATCTAATTTTTTAATTATTTGCTCTAAATTATATGGTATGACGGCCCACTCGAAGGCCCAAAAAGTTAGCGTGGCACTGAAAAAAGATTTTCGCCTGCGCCGCAATTTTTATTTTTATTTTTTGGTGTGCACCCCCAAAGCTTTTTATCACGCGCCGCCACTGTTATTTGGGGACTATTATTCTAAAACAACGTAACACTTAAGGGGGGAGAGGGGTTTAGCCTAGTGTTACACCTAATGAGAGAAGGCGAATGGTACGCAGCTAAGAATAATTGGTTCTTATTCTGAAAAAAAATTATTAGAAAAAGTCCAAAACTAAAACCTACAACTCGGTCAATGCAAAGTTTGATTTGTACTTCAGTAAATATCGGTCTTTAAATAAACTAAAAATATAAATCCTCTACACTGTCGGGTGATGGAAAACAGATGGCATGTAATAAAGTATGATAAAAAATAGGCACAAAATATAAATATATACCATCAGAACGACAACTTACAACAAAAAATAAAAATGAGTAAATTTATCAATTTTTGTAAAAAAACTATTTAAAAGCACATATTACAAATGTACTGTGTAGTAATCAGGTTTGCTATACACTACTAAATACTTTGTGAACCCACCCAGCATCCCCACCAAGGGGGTGGGGGTGGCGTTTTTTCAAAAAATGAAAACTCGAACATAATTTAACAATCTCCCACCATGTTCGAATATGGTATGGAAAATTTAATTTTTTGAAAAAACGCCACCCCCTTGGAGGGGGTGCATAGTGGTTCTGCACCATATGCCAGAACTCCAGCATAGAAATTCGTATTTTACACAAATAGACAAGCAACAAATCACTTCAGAACTGAAATTTGGTGAGACTGACAAAACCATGTTTTGTCGTTTGCGCAGGATTCCCCGACAAGGACGATAATAATAAACACGTTTTTAACCTCAGAAAAACTAGTCTAGTCATTGCAGGGCCGAACATGATTGTTGAGGTTACGTACCGACAGACAGATAGACACCGAACCGAACCGAACCAAGCCGTAGATTTTTTTACATATTTTCTACATATTTCATGGTAAAACACAAAAAATAGCTAAAAATTTGACATCATGAGGCTTCGGGTCCTCCCCAAGAGGTCTCGGGCCCCCCCCAAGACACATTGCTGGGTGCGCCACTGCAAGCAGTATACAAATACCATGTTCCAGGGGTGGATGGGCCACATGGAAAAATGGCGTATTTTTCGCGGGCCCGCTTACAGTTCCCCATCCAGCCCTGCCATGTTCCGACCAAAATGTTCTTGGTCAAAAACACTGTACAGTCGAACTCGAACCACTAACCTCTCTATAGCTCGAACCTTTTAAGTGATCCCTTTGTCAATTTTTATATGTATTTTAACCTCTTTAACTTGAACTCTCCATAACTCGAACTATTTTGGTTGTCCTTTTAAGTTCGAGTTAAAATAAAGTTAATAAATGTTCGACTGTATTAATTTCTTGTTTATCACTGGCAATTGCCCCCCTAAGCAATCTGCTAGTGCAGAAAGTCACAACAAAATTAATTTTTACTTTAAACCTCGATGGTTTGACGCCTGTGTGTTACCGATGCTCTCCCCCCTTTGTCAAAGTTTCTGACCGGTGGCGGTGTTATTTATATGCTCGAGAGCTAATAAAGTATATATATATTTATCGGTTTTACAACGTTCTACGTCTTCCGATACCCAATCTCCACTCGTTTCTTGTTTGCCCATAATTCATCATTTAGGCCTCTTATTCTTATTTCACTGTCTATTCCTTCTCTCCAGCTTTTCCTCGGCCTTCCTCGTTTTCTTCGGCCAGTTGGTTTCCATTGTAATATTTGTTTAGGTAGTCTTCCATCATCCATTCTTTGTACATGTCCGTACCACACCAGTTGTTTTGTTCTTATATCATCCACTAAAGTACGTTCACCCACTGTCATAATTTCTCTTATTCTTTGATTTGTAACTTTTTCTCTTTTTGATTTCCCTGCTGCTCTTCTCCAATAGTCCATCTCCGTAGCGGAAAGCATTTTTTTCTGTTCTATCTTTGATTGGCCATACTTCTGAGCCGTATGTAATAATACTTTTTACAATGGTGTTATATATAAGCTTTTTGTTATGTTTTGATATACTTTGGTCCCAAATTATTCCAGTTAATAAAGTTATTGCTTTTCTTCCTTGTACGTTTCTATCTTTTATAGATTTGTCTAGTGTTCCGTCAGCTGTAATTTTTAGACCTAAGTATTTATACTCATCACAGGACTGAATTCGCTGCCCAGTATTTAAGATTAGATCCTGTTTCATTCCACCATACTCTGTCTTATTGATATTAACCTCTAGTCCCCACTTATTGTACTCTTCTATTAGTTTTCGTGTCATATATTCGAGGTCGTCATAATCCTGAGCCACCACTATCTGATCATCGGCAAAACATAAAGTATACAAGGTGGTTTCATCCAGCGGAATTCCCATGTTTTGGCATTTTTTCTTCCAGACTTTAAGGACTTGTTCCAAATATATCTTGAAGAGCGTAGGCGAGACACAGCAACCTTGTTTAAGACCTTTATTTACTTGAAAGCCTTTAGTTAGTTTTGCTTTTATTTTAACTTTTGCCTTACTATTGCGGTATAACTCTTTGATGGCCTTAATTAGCTGTACGCTTATGTTTGTCTTTTCCAACGCTTTCCAAAGTAGGTTTAGTGATATACTATCATATGCCTTCTGCAAATCTACGTAAAGCAGATGCAGCTCTTGTCCGTATGCCATTTTCTTTTCAATAACTTGGGTTATACAAAAGAGATGATCTGAAGTCGATCTACCCGCTCTGAAACCGGCTTGTTCTTCTGCCTCCATATCTTTATATTCGCTCTCCACTTTATTTCTTATTAGTTTGCCATATGTTCTGCTTAGCGTACTAGTTACAGATATACCTCTATAATTGTCACATATATCTTTCCTTCCTTTTTTGTGTATTGTGGATATATATGACGTTTTCCACTCAGTTGGTACTACAGCTCCATTTAAATATTTTTGAAAAAGATTCCGTAATCTCCAAAACAGTTCTTCAGTGCCATATTTAATAAGTTCAGCTGGGGTATTTCCGGGTCCGGCAGACTTTTTAAGGTTGTGCACACGTTTTTGACCTCAGAGATTGTGAGGGGTACTGGAGATCCCATCGTTCTAATGATATTGTCTCTTTCGTCTTCCTTGAATTCTGCTCTATCTTCTGTTAAAAGTTTTTTAAAATGCTCATCCCATTTTTTGTCTGGTATTGGTGAAATAATATCTCTGCATGTTTCTTTTTTGATCGATCTTATAGTTTTCCAGCTTTCGGTAATTCTCCTACCTCCTAAGTAAGAATCTATTTTCTGGCACATTCTTCTCACCTTTGATTGCGCAAATTTGTATTCTTCTCTGCTTCTATCTGTCTTTTGGGATAAGTAGGTGTGATATAATTTCCTTTTTTCCTCTATTTCACTTTCAATCTCAGCATCCCACCAGTATGGCTGTCATGTTCTAGGCTTAGTAGATTATATTGACAGTGATCAATTTCCTCATTCACTGTATCATCAAGATGTTGTTGATGCAGGCTTCGGCCTTGATAGGGAAAGAGAATTTTGGTCTCCAGAAAATAGTGATCACTTCCGCATGTTGATCCACGCTTTGTTCTGACATCTTGAATTTTGAGTTTTGTCTTTTTTTTAGTGATAAGATAATCAATGACGGATTTCAGGTTTTGTGAGGGTTTGGTCCAGGTATATTTGTGTATTTCCTTATGTTGGAAAAAACCGTTTTGGATTTTTAGGTCTAATTGCTCACATACTGTAATTAACCGGTTTCCATTGTCATTGACAACATATTCTCCATATTGGCCAACTCTCAGATCATTTACTCTGTTACCTGTTCTACTATTTAAATCTCCCAATATTACAATTTCTCTAGATGTACTTACTGCTGATATTTCATTGTGGATTTCTTCAAAATAATTGTCTTTCACGGCTACATTTGCATCGTCATTATACGCATAGATTCCAAAAATCGTAAGTCTCATCCCTTTTATTGTTATATTCATTCTTATTAGCCGTTCATTTACTGCTTCCCAGTTAGTGATAAATTTTCTAAATCTTTTGTTGACCAAAATAGATACTCCTTGTTGAGCATGTTTTTCTTTTGCCACTCCGCTATAGAAATGGTCATATTGTCCTAGGTTTTCAGATCCTTTTCCTTTCTTCTTCGTTTCTGTCAGTACAGCAAGGTCTACCTTCATTCTGCTGCACTCATGTACTATTTCATTGACTTTTCGACTCATTCCTTGTACGTTCCATGTACGAAAAATCATATTCCTGTTTCTTTGCTTGGTTCGTCTTAGGTTTTTCATTTCTTTCCGAGGCGTTTGATTGGGTTTTAAATAAAGTATATGTTTTTTAATAAAAATAATATTTCAAAGAAATATTATACTCATTGACGTTTAATATAATAATTTCGGGTGACGATACACATAATGCAGGTAATGTTTAGTATGCCTTGTGCGTCTGATTACCCGATTAGACGTCATTTGAAAGTATTTAATTAAAACTATCATCTAATAACTTTGGCAGAAAATTTTGCTTAACGTGCCTTTCGGGTTATACCCTAGAAGAGTGCTCTTCTCGGTTTTACAAAAACGAGATTTGTCTCCCCTGATGGAACTAGCAAATCCAACTAAACCACAATTTACATAAATTTAAATCTGCTATAGAGGGGTGCGTACTACTTCCCAATCCCCTATACTTTCTGCTGTACTTTTTAGGTGGGGAGATAAATTTTGAAGATTTGAATTGGAACACAACCCCGTACCATCCATTAAAGGCTTACTCCAGGAGTAAATTGGCTAACGTTCTTTTTTCCAGAGAACTTTCGAATAAACTTAGAGGTAAACGAATTTAACCTATCGTTAGTAAAAAAAATAGGGGGGACCGGGGATGGTATGTTTCACGTGTTTGTGGTCATACCGGCGAAAACATAAAACTATTTCAATGAATGACCTTGCCGATCGGCGTCGAACAATCCCGACAGCACCCACTCTAGATCTTTGTACCTCACTTTAGCGTGCTTTAAAATGTCAAAATAGTTTTTGTAGAATCACAAACGTAAAGTTTTGTGAATTCTTAAATTCTTAAAAGTATACTTAAATTTTTCATTCAAATGTGCCTTTAAAATTTTTAATATTGTTTCTCCATAAGGGCAAAAGTGCACGTGCACTCCCAAATTTTACTTAAAAAAATATTAAATTTGATCATTCTTTAATTTAATTAATAATTACCCCAAAAGGAATTCACAAAAAAATGGAATATTATCTAAAAATTAATACCCGGTATGTCTGTGTTTGTATTCGTGTTCAAACCAGCCTGCGGTGAATGGCGGATACGCTATATAGTTAGTCGAATCTAATTATTTACTTTTATTTACTGGAACCAAATTCTATGCACCGTAGATGTTATGTCGCATTCTAATTACGAAATATAGAAAGAGAGGACAATGTCCCAATAGAATTTTACAGTACATAGTATCTGAACCTTCCTTTGGCATTGCCTTATACAAAAAGTAGCCTCGATGCCGCCCGCACAACCGTGTTGCCCTCCGCGTCCACGGTTCGCGTTGCATGTTAGAGCAGCTCACGGGCACTTTTAATTAGTGCGCTTTGTTTTGATTGCGACGATTTGGTATTTACTACAATGGCGGATGTTTCTAATTCTGATAGCATTAGCGTGCAATATTTAAAGGCAATTAAATGTTAATCTTTTATCTAGGTATAATACAATTATTATTTATTTATAATTACAATAATATTAGGTTGGTAACTAATATTTAACTAAATATCTCATTTTTAATTATTTGCTCTAAATTATATGACGGCCCACTCGACTGTCCAAAAAGCCTACGCCGCAATTTTTTTTTTGGTGTGCATCATTAAAGCTTTTTACCACTGGGTACACCCTTAAGTTTCTTTTTTTACCTAAACACTTGATAAATTAGATTTTCTCTTTCTAAGCAGAATCTTCGTTGTACTGACACCCTAACGGTATATCATTGGCTATGGCTATTAAAAATGCCAATGAAGAAAATGTGTGACAACCAGTAACAATCTCCCCGACCTATATTTGTTTCTGTAAGCTAGTGAAAATTGGCCATTGGAAAATCTAGGCTTTAGTCAAGATAATTATATTTTTTTAGACAACAACATAACCGACGTAAACACGTACTCCCTTCATCCAGGCGTGATAAAGACTGAACTTGGTCGTCATATGCGCGACACCTACGGTAGAGTTATAAAGTTTATTGGATCCGTATGGGGATTGTTCATGAAAACTCCTGTCCAGGGTGCGCAGACTACTATTTACTGCGCAGTGGATGAAAAATGTGCTAAAGAATCAGGGTTATACTACGCAGAATGTGCGGTCAAGGAATCTCCAATCATTACGCGTAACGAAAAGGATGGCACCAGCAAACGACTTTGGGCTGAAAGTTTAAAACTGGTTGGGTTGCCAGAAGACTACGATTTTAAAAGAATTGAAATAACAGAAAATAAGTAAGTAGTGATATAAAAAAATATTGATTGATACTCAAAATCAATCTTAAAACAAATTTTATGACTTTTTGTGTTTGCAACTTTATGTTTTAGGAATTATTAATTGTCACATTTACCTATAGGTAGGGGAGAGTTGGGAAATGTTGCTCAGTTAAGCATAAATCATGTTTCTGTCGAGGGTATGATAAAATTAATGCAATTTCAAAAATAGTTTTAGATGCGCAATTTTAGCTTTTTTAGCAAAGGTGTAATGAATACAGTTTGACATTATCTACTTACCGCCTTATTTTTGGGCACCGGTGTCTTTTTTATGATCACAATGACACAAATATATTTTTTTTATATAGGTTAGAAAAAGCTTTGTTATTTTATATTAAGTGTTTTTTAGAGATACCTATAGTACAACACACTTAATATACAGGGTGTGCCATGGCTAACTTATTATTTAAATCAAGGCAACATATTGGTTATTCTTAACAAATAAACATTATTTATTTATACAGGGTGTTTCTTTAACTTTGCACCATTGCTAACTTAAGATTTTAATGAAGGAAACATATTATTAAAAAAAAAAATAACTTTATTACCTAAACCCATTTATAATTTATAATTCGTTATAGAAGGGGTTTCATTAAGTCTGCACCGTTGTTTACTTATGATTTAAGTAAAGAAAACATATTATTATTCAAAAAATAAACATTGTTCCCTAAACTAAATGCTTTTTGTTCATAAGTAAATATAAATATTAATTCTTTATCCAGTGTGTTGCATTAATACTGCACGATTGGTAACTTTTTTGTTATTGGATTTACTAGAATGGTTAAATAAGCAAACTAGTAGTATTCTTCTCGCTAAAAACGTGGTACTTATTTATTTGTTAACCTAAAGCAACGATTTTGTTGTAAAGTTTGTTTTTGTGTTTGTCTGCGTGTGATGAAATTAGGGTCAGGAGAGAGGTAACTCTGATCGAGTGCCTGCCAACATTTTTTATGTCTTAGTATATGGACAAACATGGTGCAAAATTTAAAACTGGTAACCGGAAGCAAAATATTTTAACGGCATGTGTAACTAAAGCCACGGACTAAACAAAAACAGTCATTATTTCATAATTAACTCAACATGACTTTTTTAAATTTCTGAACTATCTTTTCAAATGGTGCTATATAGAATACAGATACATACTATATCAAAAATTTCTTACGTTACCTTATCACGCTCGAGAAGCGGCAAGTGCGCGGAAATGTTGGTGTGTGTTGGTTTTGAAACGGTTCAGGTTGTAACTTGCAAGGAAAACTGTCGCAGGGAGTTTATTCCACAGCGATGCTGTTCTCGAGAGGTATGAATTCTGATATAATGAGGTTCTTGGTGAGTCTATTTTGACAGTAAATTGATAGTTACCGTCTGTTTGACGTGTTCGCCTAGTAAGTGCTACTCCCGGGGGGATCATACGTGCCAACTCTTCAGAACATTTTCCGTGATAATACCTGTAGAAGACCGATAGATCGCCCACAGTTCTTCGATGTTCGAAACTATCTAAGCTACGGGTAAGTGCGGAGTCATTGATCAGCTTGATAGCTCGTTTTGCACGGTATTCAAAAGCATTAAGGTATGTTTGATGGCTTTGTAGAGTGTCAGCAGTTGGCTTGGTGTATACAGATGTCTTGTACGAAATAGCACCCCAAGCTTTTGGGACGCCCTTTTAGCTATATCTGCCACGTGACTGTGCCAAGACATGTTGGTCTCTGCAGTGACTCCTAAGATGTTCAACTGGCTCTGCAGTGCGACAGCACTTCCAGATAGCATGATGTTTGGCTCACCGGTGCTGGTCTTTTTTTTGAAAACAGGGCTGCTTGGGTTTTCTGCGCGTTGAACTGTACAAGGTTTTTGTTGCCCCAGTCCTCTATTATCTCCAAGTCGTGATTTATCTGTGATATTTCAGTTAGTCTAAGGTAATGGAATTCACGTGCGGAGAGACATGTGGGTGGTATGACTGAGGAGACTACATTGCCATCATCTGCAAAGCAATAAAGTGGATTTACTGTTTTATCTATGAGGTCATTTATGTAAATCAGAAAAAGTGTTGGCGAAAGGATTGCTCCCTGTGGCACACCAGCATTTATTTGGTAAGAGTTGGAGTTCCGGCCATCCAGTGCAACATAAATGGATCTATCCTTAAGGTAACTTTCAAACCAAGTGCAAAGTCTCGGCGACAATCCCGTTGCTTTGAGCTTGTTGAGCAGATTTTCATGCCAGACTTTATCGAATGCTTTAGATATATCTAAGGCAATTGTTCTTGTTTCACCTCGCAACTCAATCGCTTTTTGCCATAAGTGAGTGACGTATGTAAGTAAATCGCCAGTTGACCTATATTTTCGAAATCCGTATTGCTTGTCGTTGATAATTTTGTGCTTTTCCAAGTACTTGGTTAGGTGATTGTTCACAACTCTTTCCATTACTTTTGATATCACCGCAAGTAGAGCAATTGGTCGATAGTTTAACGGATCTGTCTTTTTTCCTTTCTTTGGAATGGGTTGTACTGCGGCAGACTTCCATGATGATGGATATACTCCTTGCCTATAAGATAAATTGAATATTTTTGCGAAAGTTGGGGTGGGTTCGCTAGCACAATTTTTGAGTACTATCGCGGGAATGCCATCTGGACCCATTGCTTTGTTTGTATCCAACTTTTTAAGGGATTTTCGTATTTCTCTGTGACAAAAGGGTACCTCTGGCATACTGTGGGAAACCCTTTCAATGAACGGTGGAGTTTTTCCATTTGGCACTGTTAGGTTTGAGTTGGAGTATGGATGACTTGGTGAAGTTTGATCCAACGGCTTTTGCAAGAGACCAAAAGGACCTAGAACTACTTGGACAATTCAGCAACCTGTTTTTTCTTCTTTGATTGTATGTTTCTTTGGCGGCGTCAATAGTAATTTTGCAACTATTTCTGGCTTCTATAAATTCTGTGTGGTTTTGAGCGGTTGGTTGTCGTTTCTAAAGGTTATATGCTCTGTGTTTTTTCTGTACAGCCGTTTGACACTGGCTGTTGAACCAAGGTTTTGCATTAGCTCTGCGTTTTATTGTATGTGGGATAAATGGATCCATTCCTGATAAGATTACTTTTGTTATTTCATTACAGCAAATAGTGGGATCAGCTGTTTTAAAGCAAACCTCTTGCCATGGAAAATCCAGGTAAAACTGTTTTTATGACAAATTAGTTTTTTCAGGTGTTCGAATTTTTTTTTAAATTAAATTTTCGTAGATAATTCTCCGCAAATACAGCGAAATTTGAAATAACTTGAGCCGCACGATTTCCCACTGCACACCATTCCCCAACTCTTCTCTATACCTATTAAAATCTACCCAGTACTTTGTTATTTAAACATTTTTATGTAAGTATTATATTTTTACATTTTATAGTAGAAACGTTATAAAATAAAACAGATGATTTATTTATAAAATATTTTTTTTATTTGTAAAATTTTCAGCTTTGATATTTATTGGCAAAGAATTTTTTATTTTTATCTAGCTTATAAAAATGTCAAAAATGGTAATATCAAAACTTACAAAATATTTAGATGTAGTCTAAATAAATATTTAGGCCTAAGTTATCACAAGGATAGAATAAAGAGGTCAAAAAATCTAAAAAAAATTAAATCATATCAGTAGATATTTTAGTTTTGAATATTTAATACTGTATATTGTAAACAATGAGAAATAATGTGCGTAAAGTTTCAAGAAAAATCTTTAACCTCTCTTTCTTTGCCAGAATCCTTATACTTCAGTCTTAAACATAATATGTTTTGTTTTTGGTCTAAGTTACTAGTGATTATTAACTAGAAATATTTTTGGTTCAGCTTTTTGAACCCACAATTATGTACAGCGTGTCCCATTTTCGATGGGATTAAATGGGAAACTCGGTTATTATTAAAGATATCGATTTTCTGATTGCACCTTACCGTGCTCTTTTTTGGAGCCCTTAAAAATGGCGCAATCAGATTTTTGCTATACCCCGTGGTTTCGCTAATACAGGGAGTTTTTGAAAAAATTGCATTTTAATTAGATATTTTTAATCTGTAAAAACCTTTCTATAGCAACTTTTTGAGAGCAAAATAATGACGTTGTCAATTTTTTAAAATATTGTTTAGTTTTTGAGATATGGTATTTATCATAAAAAAATTAAATACGGACCTGGATTTTTTTCATTACTACTTTGATTGGTTCCATGCTATTATCACCTTAAAATGATAAAACTTTAATATTTTTTTGATTTAAGGTTAAAAAAAACTATTTAATATTTGAAAAAAAAAATTAGTCCGAACCTGGAAATTTCCAACGTAATTATAAATTAAAAATTGCAAGACACACTAGTTGAACGATTTTTAGTTTATCTGTTTTAAAATGATAATTAAAAGATTTATAAATAAAGTAAAAACCTTAAAAAGTTACAAAAATAATATCCTACTAATTATTTGATGGTAGCACAGCAGGTCGTGAAATTTACAAAACAAAAGCGTGGAATTGACATTGTCATTTTACTTGTCATTTTTGTGAATGGCTTACAACTATTTTAAACTGGCTTAAAATCGACCATATCCAGATTTTGAAAAATGTGATATGTTTGACTGCTTCATTCAAGCATCAAAATCCCAATATTTAAATGGCAGAAATATTTTTATGCAAAATGCGTTAAGAAAAATTACTCAAAAATGCCAACAATGTCTTACACATAATGGTAATCAGAAAAATTAGTTATTTTTTATAATTTGTTTTTTTTTTGTATTTTTCGTAGACTTTGTTTCAAATAAATCTGTAAATTATCGTAAAACTATTTTAATATACTAAGTATCAAAACAGTTAAACTAAAAATTGTTTAACTAGCAATTTTTAATTTATATTTATGTTGGAAATATCCAGGTTCGGACTAATTTTTTTTTTAAATATTCAATATTTTTTTTTACCTTAAAACAAAAATTTTTAAATTTTTTATTTGTTTATGATAATACTAGCATGAAACCAATCAAAATAGTACTAAGAACAATCCAGGTCCGTATTTAATTTTTTTATGATAAATACCATATTTCAAAAACTAAACAATATTTTAAAAAATTGACAACGTCATTATTTTGCTCTCAAAAAGTTGCTATAGAAAGGTTTTTACAGATTAAAAATATCTCGCAAAATAAGCGAGATACAAGGGATTATTAAAAATACAATTTTTTCAAAAACTCCCTGTATTAGCGAAACTACGGGGTATAGCAAAAATCTGATTACGCCATTTTTAAGGGCTCAAAAAAAGAGCACGGTAAGGTGCAATCAGAAAATCAATATCTTTCATAATAACCGAGTTTCCCATTTAATCCCATCGAAAATGGGACACGCTGTACTGTACTTGCATTTTTGAAATTGACATTTTTTGTGGATAACAATTATTTTTGGTATTGGTCCAAATATAGGTTTGGAATAGTTAAGCGTATTAAAATAAAAGAGAAGACTTAATAACTAGTCCTACATAGGTAATATTTACAGATTAAAAAACTAAACATCTTACAACGCTGGCATTCCTGGTTCAAGTCCATGTTTCGTTTTATAAAGTCAGTCACCAAACTTATAAACTATTTTTTTATATACAGGGTGTTCCTTAAGGGTTTGCGAATATTTAAGGAGGTGATTCTACATGAAAAAATAATGATAATTTGTCGTATAAAATATGGCCGAAAAATGCACCGTTATAAAAATACAGGGTGTTAAAGTTTTCAAAAAAAAAATGAAATTTATTAATAATTTCGAAATCATTAGGGATATTTTATTTAAATTTGGTACATAACCATAAATGTCTAAGGCGCATATTTTCCAAGAAGAAAATGATTTTTAACTTCGACAGTGGCGTGCGTACGGGCACTAGCTTTTTTATTTTTTTAGAAAAAAATAGTACGCCACTGGTTTTTTTCAAGAAATTTTACTTTTTGAATTATCCACTTAATTCTAAAGAAAAAAGGTCTCTTAATTTTTTTCTCTACAGGGCGTCATTCTTGAGTAAAAAAATAAAAACCGTTGTTCTGCAAAAGAAAATAATGTGACCATTTAAAGAATACAATTGATCAAGTTGCCTTAGAAATATCTCGATTTAATTCAAATTTAGTACGTAATAATAGGCTATTAAGATGCGTTTTTCTCAATAAAAAAATAATGTTTAGCTTCATCAGTGGCGTGCGTACGGGTACTAAATTTTAAATTTTTAAAGAAAAAATAGTACGCCACTGGTTTTTTTAAACATTTTTCTTCTTTCGAATTCCTCGTTTAATTTAAAAGAAAAAAGTATCTTTAGTTTTTTTTCTACAGGGCGTCGGTTTTGAGTAAAAAAATAAAAACCGTTGTGTTGCCAAAGAATGTAATTTATTTAAGAATACATTAATCTAGTTGCCTTGGAAATACTTAAAATATGACACTTATTCAATTGTTTTTATATCTATTTGTCATTTTGTAGCATTAGTTTATGATCGGTTAGGTCTGTTTGCTGTAAATTATCTTTTTTGCTAATTTATTTTTACAATCTTTCCAAAAATGGTTATTTATTCCAAGGCAGAAATGGCGGAAATGCATTACATGTATGGTCTCGCCGATGGTAATGCAGAGGAAGCCAGACGTCTGTACCACCAGAGGTATCCAAACTGTGTTTTGCCAGACAGCCTAACCTTTTCAAATATCCATCGGCGTCTAGTTGAAACTGGCAGTGTTAGATGGGGTACAGCTGAAGATAGACCTCAAATTGTAAGAACACCTGAAATTGAGGAAGCGGTATTGCAGGAAGTGGAGGAACATCCTGAAACCAGCACGAGGAAAATCGCCAGAAACCTAAACATTTGCCACCAAATTGTATGGAGGATTTTAGTGGATTTTTTATTGTATCCTTACCATATTTTAAGAGTCCAGGCTTTATTGCCAAGAGATTTTCCAGGGCGAGTAACTTTCTGCCAGTGGTATGTCCATAATATTGAACGAAATCCGCAATTCGAAAATTTAATTATGTTTACAGACGATGCCAATTTTTCAAGAAATGCCATTCAAAATGTACGTAATAATCATTTGTGGGCAGAAGAAAATCCTCATGCGGTAAATCAAACGCATTTTCAGCAACAATTTTCGGTTAACGTGTGGGCAGGCATTATTCATAATTATTTAATTGGTCCGTTCTTCTTGCCAGTACGGCTTAACGGGCAATCTTATCTAAACTTTCTACAAGAACAATTGCCCTTATTGTTAGATGATATTCCACTGGCCACAAGAAATCAAATGTGGTACATGCACGATGGTGCACCTGCCCATTTCAGCCTTGAAGTTCGTAATCATTTAGATACTGTTTATCCAAATCGTTGGATAGGCCGTGGTGGAACCCAAGAATGGCCACCAAGGTCCCCCGACCTTAACAGTTAAGACTTTTTCTTGTGGGGACATCTTAAAACCCTGGTCTATACAAATCCGCCTATTAATACCGTTGAAGAATTAAGAGGAAGAATAGTTCTGTCCTGCGACAGAATAAGAAATACTGCAGGAATATTCCAAAGAGTACGCAGTTCTATGAGAAGGCGGGCAGAAGCATGCATTTTAAGTGGAGGGGGCCATTTTCAGCAATTTTTGTACAAACGTTATTTGTAATATGTATTGTATTAAATTATTGATTTAAAATTATTCTAATTTTGCAAGCCTTTTTTTGCGTTCCTGTAAAATTTATACAACTGCACATAGCAGGTTTTGGATTGTCAATGACGATATTCAAATGCATGATTAATTGCAAAATTGTATTTAATAAATTACATTACTTTCCTTTGGCAAAACAAAGGTTTTTATTTTTTTACTCAAAAACAACGCCCTGTAGAAAAAAAAAACTTTTTTTCTTTAGAATTAAGTGCGCTATTCAAAAAGTAAAAATGTTTTGAAAAAAACCAGTGGCGTACTATTTTTTCTTTAAAAATTTAAAATTTAGTACCCGTACGCACGCCACTGATGAAGCTAAACATTATTTTAGCTCACACATATACTATACTATAGTAGTGTGAGCTATGGTGATCCTAATATTTTCGAGAAAAAAAAAGTTGCTCCGATTTCAAAAATTTTTATAAATCTTTGCGTTTCAGATGATTTTAAAACTTTTTTGTGGCGCCGTCTGTCTGTCTGTCTGTCTGTATGTCTGTCTGTCTGTCTGTCTGTCTGTGTGTCTGTATGTCTATCTGCAGCGGCGTAGCGTGGGGGGGGCGCGGGGGGTTCGCCGCCCCCCCCGCCCCGAGTGTAGTGGCGCCCCATAGGTGGGAGAGGCGCCCTTGTGACTTATCGGGCGCCCCCTTTTTTTTTGGTCGCAAGATTCGTGTGAGGCGCTTTTGTGACGTATCGGCCGCCCCCTGACACATGATGACCTTTTTTTTTTTTTTGGTTGCAAGATTTGTGAGAGGCGCCTTTTTGACCTTTTTTGTTGCCACAAGATTTTTCATCAGTTTTCAGAGGCGCCCTTTTTAGCTGTCGCCCCCCCCGCCCTTTCGAGCACGCTACGCCGCTGTCTATCTGTAACGACCAACGCGCATAACTCAAAAACCGCTTGGCCGATTTTAATGAAATTTGGTACCTGGGCTGGGTCTTGGGTCGAGATGGTCCCATTTAAAAATGAACAAAATCCACCGAACACAAACCAAATAAAAGGGTGGGGATAGATTTCAAAAATTAGAGTTTATGTGAAAATATGGCGTGTGTGATATCAAACGAAAGGTAATTAAGTCCGGAGTTCAACAAAATACATTTTAGTTTTTGTTTTTTTTAAGGGTGGGGGTGGATTTCAAAAATTTGAGTTTAAGTCAAAACATGGCTTGTGTGGTATCAAACAAAAGGTAATTTAGTGTGGAGTTGAATAAAATATATTTCAGTTTCAGTCACATAACTATAGTACCTAGTGTGAGCTTAGGGGCCCATATATTGGCAGAGTATTTTTATTGAGAAAAACGCATCTTAATAGCCTATTATTACGTACTAAATTTGAATTAAATCGAGATATTTCTAAGGCAACTTGATCAATTGTATTCTTTAAATGGTCACATTATTTTGCTTTTGCAGAACAACGGTTTTTATTTTTTTTATTCAAGAACGACGCCCTGTAGAGAAAAAAATTAAGAGACCTTTTTTCTTTCGAATTAAGTGGATAATTCAAAAAGTAAAACTTTTTTGAAAACCAGTGGCGTACTATTTTTTTCTGTAAAAATAAAAAAGCTAGTGCCCGTACGCACGCCACTGTCGAAGTTAACAATCATTTTCTTCTTGGAAAATATGCGCCTTAGACATTTATGGTTATGTGCCAAATTTGAATAAAATATCCCCAATGATTTCGAAATTATTAATAAATTTCAATGTTTTTTTGAAAACTTTAACACCCTGTATTTTTATAACGGTGCATTTATCGGCCATAGTTTATACGACAAATTATCATTATTTTTTAATGTAGAATCACCTCCTTAAATATTCGCAAACCTTTAAGGAACACCCTGTATACAAGTGCAATAAAAGCTAAACATTATTCAGACTGCTACCATCCATATTAGGTTTGTAGCTGACTGACTGAGAAGCTTTATTTCCAGTTCTTTTTACTTCAAAGGAATCAATTTTCGAATCGTAGAACGCAACACTGACTTTTCGAAACAGATTAGAATATGCCGATCTGTACTGTCTATTACTGGCGGCATAGATAAAAGGATTTATGACACTTGATGCCCAGGCCAGTACTGATGACAAAACATGAAGTGCAGGATATTTTACTTCGTCGTCAAACACGTTGACAAGCATCAGTGGCAAGAAACAGGCGAGGAAACAAATGAAGATCAAAGCCATCACTTTGGTAATGCGTCGCTCATCTTTTAACCGACGACTTGAACTGCTTCTAAAAATTTTTAAAATTAATAACAGATAACTAGGTAGTTCTTCAATCCGCAAAATTGTATGTAAAGAATTTCGAATAAATAACCCTCTTAACTGATCGCCTATAAACCGGGCTTTACCAAAATAAACATGACCCTTAAAAAGCAGTGGTGGACTTAAAATTTTTTGAACTGAAAAAATTTGGACAAAAAACGAGGGGTCATCGGCACCCTAAAATTTTGTACAGCGTCCAACAGGTCCTGACGTGTACTGTTGGGTCCTCTTGAGTACTGTTGGGTACTGTCGTGTACTGTCGAGTACTGTTGGGTACTGTCGTGTACTGTCGAGTACTGTTGGGTCCTGTCGTGTACTGTTGGGTACTGTCGTGTACTGTCGAGTACTGTTGGGTCCTGTTGAGTACTGTCGTGTACTGTTGGCTTCTGTCTTGGGGGGGGGTCCGACAGGTACAAAGCGCGCCCTCAAAAAACATGCGAGCAAAAAAAAAAAAAAGTAATCCTGTTTGTGGGAGGCCGACAGGGACAAAGCGCGCGCCCACAAAACTTGCGACCAAAAAAACAAAAAAAAAAAAGGTCACCATGTGTGGGGGAGGCCGACAGGGACAAAGCGCGCGCTCAAAAAACTTGCGACCAAAAAAAAAAAAAGTTCATCATGTCTTTTCGCATCCACGCCACTGCTTGGGGTTGGGGGTAGTGTCGAGTACTGTTGGTTCCTATCGTGTACTGTTGAGTACTGTTGGGTACTGTCGTGTACTGTCGAGTACTGTTGGGTCCTGTCGTGTACTGTCGAGTACTGTTGCGTACTGTCGTGTACTGTCGAGTACTGTTGGGTACTGTCGTGTACTGTCGAGTACTGTTGGGTACTGTCGTGTACTGTCGAGTACTGTTGGGTCCTGTCGTGTACTGTCGAGTACTGTTGCGTACTGTCGTGTACTGTCGGGTACTGTTGGGTCCTGTCGTGTCCTGTCGAGTACTGTTGGGTACTGTCGTGTACTGTCGAGTACTGTTGGGTACTGTCGTGTACTGTCGAGTACTGTTGGGTCCTGTCGTGGTACTGTCGAGTACTGTTGTGAAATTAGTACAGTACTGTTGAAAGCTGATCACCCCTCGACGAAAAAGCATTTTTTGAAGTTAATTTTTTTTTAAAAACAACTTTTTCCAAAAACTCATTTTTAAAACGGAAACTTTTTTGATATACATTCTTTTAAAACGTCTGTTAAGAATAGTTTTTTCCAAAAACATTTTTTTAAATTACTTTTTTTGGAGGAAAAAGTTCAGACACAGGTTAGGATACGTTTCCGATCAACTGCCAATTTGCCAAAGTTAGGACAACACCGATTTTGAACTCTCAAAAACAGGACACTAAAGCTATTTCAAGGATATAATGACATTTTTTTCGAATAAAAGGTGTTATTCTAACCTTTGCAAACTGATCATATACATATTCTAACCTGTCCAGTGGAAACATTTTTTTAAGGAAAAAGTTCAGGGGGTGTTTGGATAGGTTAGGAAACTTTTCAAATCAATTGCCAATTGGCCAGTTAGGATAATACCGATTTCTAACTCTCAAAAGCAGGACAGCAAAGCTACTTCAAGGATATAATTTTTCGAAAAAATTTAATTCTTCAAAAGTTATTTTCGAAAAAATTGATTTTTGGTAAAATTTAATTGGAAAAAAATTTATTTAGATATTTTAATTTTTTTTTGAGAAACAAGTTTTCAAAAAAGGGCATTCAAAAACAAGTTTTAAAAAATATAAAAAAAAAAAAAATTTGCGACCCATAAAATTCCAATTTTTGTTTAAACACCGGTATCTGTAATAATTCGTATAATTTGTTTGAAGTATAAAGAGACCCTTCCTTCCGATAAGTATTTCTGCGCCCGCCACTGTTTAGGAAGCTGGTTACGAGTATTTTTGGAATGTTAAATCATGATGCCTCACATTTTCGTCTATTTTTGGATTCATTGATAAAGCGCTAATTCCGGATTCAATAAATGCATGTCTTATGAGCTTTAATATGTTTACCATTCTTCTTTAACAAAGGCAACCATTTTAATAGTAAAAAACGATAAAGTTGAACGTGACAAATCTAAAATCCATGAGTTTAAAGTTCTTAAGTTCAATAGCTTATTTAAATAGAAAGACACCGCAATAAAAATTATTATACCGGCAGTAGATAAATGAATAAATACCGTAGAGGAAAGCGGTCTAGCCCCGCCCGGTCTTTCTTTATTCTTAAAATCTCCCCGAACGAGTACTCCTCGAAATGCGGTAGGCGATTTTGAGGAAGTACTCCTTCTCACTCGTTCAAGAATTTATTATACACAGGAGGCTAATCCCTCCCACTTTGTTTTAACAAAACCTTAATTTGGCTGTTACAGGCCAAAAAAAATACTCTGCCAATCTATGGGCACCTAAGCTCACACTGGGTACTATAGTTATAGTGTATCTAAGTGAAAGCTAATATAACTAAAAACTGAAGTATGTTTTATTGAACTCCAGACTCAATTACCTTTCGTTTGATACCACACAAGCCATGTTTTGACTTAAACTCTAATTTTTCAAATCTACCCCCACCCTTTTTTTTTAAACTAAAATGTATTTTGTTTAACTCCAGACTCAATTACCTTTCGTTTGATATCACACACGCCATATTTCCACTTAAACACTAATTTTTGGAATTTACCCCCCCCCTCCTTTTTTTTAAAAATAAACTAAAATGTATTTTGTTTAACTCCAGACTCAATTACCTTTCGTTTGATATCACACACGCCATATTTTTTCATAAACTCTAATTTTTGAAATCTACCCCCACCCTTTTATTTGGCTTGTGTTCGGTGGATTTTGTTCATTTTTAAATGGGACCATCTCGACCCAAAACCCAGCCTGGGTACCAAATTTCATTAAAATCGGGCAAGCGGTTTTTGAGTTATGCGCGTTGGTCGTTACAGACAGACATACAGACACACAGACAGACAGACAGACAGACAGACAGACATACAGACAGACAGACAGACAGACAGACAGACAGACGGCGCAACAAAAAAGTTTCAAAATCATCTGAAACGCAAAGATATATAAAAATTTTTGAAATCGGAGCAACTTTTTTTTTCTCGAAAAAATTAGGATCACCATAGCTCACACTACTATAGTATAGTATATGTGTGAGCTAAAAATTGTTGGAGGCTAACCTAGGCTTTTTAAATTTTATTATAGGGAATACAGTTAAAAGCCTATTGTTACCTAAAGAAAATTTATTTCTTGTTAGATTTATGTATACACAGTAATAGTGAGTGATAGAAAGTTTTTGAATTATTGGTAATAATTCATTTTGTTTTTGAAAAATATAAATAAGTATTTTTAGAATTTAGGCAAATAAAGTTGTCGTTTTGGTTACGTGATTATCTTTCTTATAACCTGATTTAAGTAATAAAATCAACATTTTCCCAAACAAAACCCATGAAATCTTAAAGAAAACTGTAAGAAATAGTCTTATCTGTAAAACAATTTGTCCCTTTGGTAGCGCTATGCTATAGAGATTCCCGGTGTTACCGATCGGGACATTGATTTTTTCCTTTTTTGGAATTTAGATGGAAAAAAGTTATATATATTCTGCCTTGATACTTTTGACCATTATCTATCTTTTGGTGTTTTGTGCAATAAATTGTGTACTTTTTAATTTTTCTCCCTTCTCTAGCATTCATGTCCCTTCTGTTACACCTAATATTTTTTACAAATTTACAAAAGTCCAGTGTTATTTTAAACCAATTTTTTTAATTTTAAGTTGTTCTTTAGGTACAACTTAAGTAAATAAAATTATTTTTCAGAAAATGTGTATTTCATGCATTTGTGTGGAAAAAAATACTAGAAATACCTAACCCAAATCTCTAAAAATTAGTTCTTTAGAAATATTTTGCTATTTATTATAATGAAATTACTGCGCTGTGTTTTTTTTTACTCAATCCAACAAAAATTCCTTATAAAAAACGCAACTCACCAGGCACGGATCTACGGGGCGGGGAAGTCCCCCCCCAAAATATGTATAGTTTTGACACACAGAATACACCTTCTGGTCAGGCTGTAGGAAAACTCGCCGTGACCGATTCGCCATCGGGCCAACTCGACATTGAGCTGATTCACATCCGGGCTAACTCGCAGCCGACCTGATTAGCCGCCGGGCCAACTTGCCACTCATCGCTGTATTTTTGCAATTTGCAATTTTGTTTATTAATCGGTTTATTTATGCTTTTGTTTAAAATATCGCTACGGAGCTTCTTCAACTACCTTCCGATCAGCTACAGATTTTATATTTTACAGGTGTATAGAGTTCCGGTGAAATTACAAACTAAAACTACGGCGGCGAGGTGGCTCAGCGGTAAATTAGGTCGACAGTCAGTTAGGCAGGCGGCGAATCGGGTCGGTGCCGGAATGAGTTGAACCGCGAGCAAATTAGTTGCGGTGAATGGGCGGCGGCGGATTGTCCCATTCAAAACGCAAAAATTGCCCGGGACTCCCCCCCCCCCCCCCCGTCACCACAAGCGTAATTTTTTTTAGATATTTTTCACATATTTCATGAATACAAACATAAAATAGCATAAAATACAAGCAAATGGGGTCTCGCCCCCCCCAAAACTGTGTCGGGCCCACCCCAAAACTTTGTTCTATACACGCCACTGACATTAATTATCAAACATATAAAGTTGATACAAAATATTAAAGGGTTATTTGTATAGATCATATTGTTTTATTGTTTTCTTCATATATTCGTTTTTTCTTAATTTCTAATTATTTTAGCACGTGGTTATGTGGTAAGCCCGCCCAATTAATAAGTCTGAGCCCTGAAATATGACACCACAGGCAGTTAAAATGCAACAATACAAACAAAAATGTTTTAATAAAATGACAATACCTCCATTTTCTTAGGTAGGCGGGGCTGCCCGGCTTTCCCCCACTGTACAAAGATGAAAATAGCAAGAAATAACAGGATATTAGTAAAAAATATGTAGGTAAATATTTAACAAAGTTTTTCGCAATTTAAGCGTTGTTATAATTTAGGTGGTGTCCTATTTCTATTGAGTATTTTGCAAAAGTAATAGTTTTGTTTATCGACATAAGTTTATTAAGACGATAAATTATTTTAATTTAATATTTTAACACTGCCAAAACAGCTAATAAAACAAATAAAAATTAATTTAAATATTCCTAATTTCTGCTACGATTTTAAACAGAACAATCCACCCCGTTCAAAAACTTCAATTAAAGTTCGTATTAAATTCGCTATTTAAATTTAATTTTTATTAGCTCACACTACTACTATACTATAGTAGTGTGACCTATGCTCACACTACTACTATACTATAGTAGTGTGAGCTATGGTGATCCTAATTTTTTCGAGAAAAAAAAGTTGCTCCGATTGCAAAATTTTTTATATATCTTTGCGTTTCAGATGATTTTGAAACTTTTTTGGCTTGCCGTCTGTCTGTCTGTCTGTCTGTCTGTCTGTCTGTCTGTCTGTCTGTCTGTCTGTCTGTCTGTCTGTCTGTCTGTCTGTCTGTCTGTCTGTCTGTCTGTCTGGCTGCCTGTCTGTCTGGCTGCCTGTCTGTCTGGCTGCCTGTCTGTCTGTCTGTCTGTCTGTCTGTCTGTCTGTCTGTCTGTCTGTCTGTCTGTCTGTCTGTCTGTCTGTCTGTCTGTCTGTCTGTCTGTCTGTCTGTCTGTCTGTCTGTCTGTCTGTCTGTCTGTCTGTCTGTCTGTCTGTCTGTCTGTCTGTCTGTCTGTCTGTCTGTCTGTCTGTCTGTCTGTCTGTCTGTCTGTCTGTCTGTCTGTCTGTCTGTCTGTCTGTCTGTCTGTCTGTCTGTCTGTCTGTCTGTCTGTCTGTCTGTCTGTCTGTCTGTCTGTCTGTCTGTCTGTCTGTCTGTCTGTCTGTCTGTCTGTCTGTCTGTCTGTCTGTCTGTCTGTCTGTCTGTCTGTCTGTCTGTCTGTCTGTCTGTCTGTCTGTCTGTCTGTCTGTCTGTCTGTCTGTCTGTCTGTCTGTCTGTCTGTCTGTCTGTCTGTCTGTCTGTCTGTCTGTCTGTCTGTCTGTCTGTCTGTCTGTCTGTCTGTCTGTCTGTCTGTCTGTCTGTCTGTCTGTCTGTCTGTCTGTCTGTCTGTCTGTCTGTCTGTCTGTCTGTCTGTCTGTCTGTCTGTCTGTCTGTCTGCCTGTCTGTCTGTCTGTCTGTCTGTCTGTCTGTCTGTCTGTCTGTCTGTCTGTCTGTCTGTCTGTCTGTCTGTCTGTCTGTCTGTCTGTCTGTCTGTCTGTCTGTCTGTCTGTCTGTCTGTCTGTCTGTCTGTCTGTCTGTCTGTCTGTCTGTCTGTCTGTCTGTCTGTCTGTCTGTCTGTCTGTCTGTCTGTCTGTCTGTCTGTCTGTCTGTCTGTCTGTCTGTCTGTCTGTCTGTCTGTCTGTCTGTCTGTCTGTCTGTCTGTCTGTCTGTCTGTCTGTCTGTCTGTCTGTCTGTCTGTCTGTCTGTCTGTCTGTCTGTCTGTCTGTCTGTCTGTCTGTCTGTCTGTCTGTCTGTCTGTCTGTCTGTCTGTCTGTCTGTCTGTCTGTCTGTCTGTCTGTCAGTCTGTCTGTCTGTCTGTCTGTCTGTCTGTCTGTCTGTCTGTCTGTCTGTCTGTCTGTCTGTCTGTCTGTCTGTCTGTCTGTCTGTCTGTCTGTCTGTCTGTCTGTCTGTCTGTCTGTCTGTCTGTCTGTCTGTATGTCTGTCTGTAACGACCAACCCGCATAACTCAAAAACCGCTTGTCCGATTTAACTGAAATTTGGTACCTAGACTGGACCTTGGGCCGTGGCGGTCCCATTTAAAAATTAACGAAATCCAATGAACGCAAGCCAAATAAAAGGGTGGGGGTAGATATCAAAAATGAGAGTTAATGTGAAAATATGGCGTGTGTGATATCAAACGAAAGGTAATTAAGTCTGGAGTTACACAAAATGTAATTTAAAAAAAAAAGGGTGGGGGAAATGTCAAAAATTAGAGTTTAAGTGAAATAATGGCGTGTGTGATATCAAACGAAAGGTAAATGAGTCTGGAGTTAGACAAAATACATTTTAGTTTTTAAAAAAAGGGTGGGGGTAGATTTTAAAAATTAGAGTTCAAGTCAATACATGGCTTGTGTGGTATCAAACGAAAGGTAATTGAGTCTGGAGTTGAATAAAATATATTTCAGTTTTTAGTTATATTAGCTCACACGTACACTATAACTATAGTACCTGGTGTGAGCTTAGGTGCCCATAGATTGGCAGAGTATTTTTTTAAATTATAAAATCCGTTAGATTTTTGATTGATCTATACCCATACTTAGAAAATAAACAAACAAAGTTGTAAAAGAACAAACAAACATTTACACTTTATGGCCACAATGCGGTTTGAAGTAGGGTTGCCAACCGTCCTCCAGCCAGGAGGACAGTCCTCCTTTGAGGCAAAATGTCCTCCGTCCTCCACAGACCTTGTGGAGGACGCCATTTGTCCTCCTTTATCAAAATTATGTGCTTAAATCAAAAATAACGTGATAAAAAGACATGAGAAATAACCCGAATTCATAGTTGTTCCCCATTTTTTTTCTCTGTCATCCATATAAAATAACACATTTAAGAAATAAATAAACCAAGCCTGAGGAAGGTCTGTAAAAACAGCTCTAAGCAACGGCGGCATCAATCGTAAGTTTTCGTCACCTCTCTCGCTTCAAAGCAAAGGTCAGTCAAGTGTTCTGTGGTCAGTCTGGCACAGACGATCGCGCATAGAAGATCGCAGAATTTGCACCCTATGTTTGCCTCCAAGTTTTGGTTTTTTTTACTAAGTATTTAATAATTTTACTCTTGGGGTATAGTAGTAAGTAAGTAATGTGTAATATACTTTATTGTAGATAATAAAATTTCTTTTTGAAAAAGGTACAACTCGATGGGGTCAACTATTTATAAACTCTTTAGCGGCGTCCGTTAATTGAAGTAATTTAAAAAAGTCAAAAAATATCCATGTTTTTTCCATGATTTATTCGATTTTTTTTTAAACCAAGGTTTATAGAACAAAATGTGTTAAGGAGAGTTTACACATGCATGGATTTAGTGGCGCCAATGTTCGCGCCAGTTCTATTTGCACGCCAGTAAAAGTTTACACTATTGTCCGAAAATTAAAAAGACTGGCACGCCAGTTTCATTTTTAAAGTGTACACGATACGCGATATGTCGTCTGAGCTCTCGGAAGCCTGCAAAATAGTCGCTAAACTTTTATTGAAAAAAGAATAAAAGAGATTCAGAAAAAGGAACAACGAAAAGGCCGTATCTAGGTTAAAGCATGGATTGCTCGTCGATCTACTGAGTTTCTCTTATTTGAACAACATTCTTTAAAATTCGGTCTGCTACTTTAAACCATGGTACTTTTGGGGTGTATACTTCATCTGCACCGGTTCCGGAACGTGGGCTTTTTTTAATTTTTGTCAATTCCAAAGCATATGTGTTTCTTATGGATTGTATTTTTGCTTTTACTTCTGCAACTTCAAAGCCTTCAATATTCATTATTTCACTAATTTTTTGGTAAGCATTATCTCGACTATCTTTGTTTTTATAAAAACTACTGTGTACATCCCATAAACAAGGAAAACATTCAACGCCTTCAAGAGACTGTATGGTCAGTTCTGCTGACCACTTTTTTTAGCCATAATAAGCTATAAAAACAACAATAAACAAAATTTTGAAGCTCAAACACAATGAAAATAAATAATAATGTAAAATAATGAACTTAAAACTGGCGAGCCGACGTGCAAGCACCTGTTTACACATGAAAATTTTCTTTTTCCGCGCGCATGCGTCACCACTGGCGCCAGCAAATTCAGTCAGCTGCAGACTTTTTTGATACATGCATGCAAAAAAATAACTTGTGTGCAAGTCGGTGTTTACACTTGCAATTTTAACTTACTGGCGCGCCAGTTTTTATTGGCGCCAGCAAATCCATGCATGTGTAAACTCTCCTTTATACATTGTTGTAGCAAATAAAATTTCCTTTAAAATGCTGTACAAGAAATTCGGATTGGTTTCATGGTTATAAATTCGGAAGCGCCCGTAAACTTAACCAATTTTAAAAAATCACAAATTAAAATATTTTTGTTACAAGTTTTATCTAATTTTTTCAAAAACTAAGCCTAATTTTAAAAAATGCTATGATGCACTTTATTGGCAGTAAAATTCTCTTTTTAACGGTGTATAACTCGATGGGGTTTGACTTACAGCGAACCCGCCAGCGACGTCCGTAAATGGGAGCCATTGAATTAATTTTTTTAAAAATTATGTTTTGCACAGGTTTTATTTAATTTTCTGAAAACCATACCCTTTATCAAATAAATTGATTCTTACTTCATTGTAGATAATAAAATTTCCTTTTAAACGTTGTGTAACATGGTAAAAAATATTTCATATTTACCGCTCCAGTGGTGTTCTTAATTTAAAACAATTTCGAGTTGTACCTTTTTCAAAAGACAATTTCATTGTCTACAATAAAGTATATTACACATTTTTCTCTTAGAAGCGTATTTTTTAAGAACATTTGGGGGTTTGGGGGGTTTTTGAAGAGGTGGTTAGTTTAAGGAGGTGTTTGACTCCTAAGCTCTCTTACCTTTTTGTACGTCACTAAATTTACACAAAAAAATAAAAATAAATAAAAAACGTGCCCTTTAAAGCACTAAAATTTAAAAAATGATTATTTTCTAACTTACTTTAAGTTAAAAGTTACTCCCACTCAATTACAATATTTAAAAATACATTTAAAGAACGGATTTTGTAGCTGATAAAATTCTCTACAAGATATGTTCTTAGAACTTTTACCCTAGAATAAAGTATTTCGGAGCTTATGCCGTCTAAAGTAGAAATAATCTGAAAATTTCCCCATCACGTGATTTTAGTCATTTTTGGAAATTACCTAGCTCCGTTACTACTGCTCGCAGAACAACCATAGTACCACCCATTTGTAGATAATTATATCCTCTAAAAAATTTCATATAACTCTTTTTGCGATTTAGTGTACTGGAACGAAGGGAGCACAGGGGTGGGGGTGACGAAAACGCAGATTTTTAACTACCCTCCTGAGCTTAACAATATATCCAAAATTCAGAACTACCGGACCTTTTGTAGGGTAACTACTGAGCGGACCAGCGATTATTTTTCTGCAGCGGTTTTAATCAAATTTCGCCCAGTTTAAACAATCGCGCGGTTTAAAAACGTCTGGTGCGTGCCAACCCTAATAGATCTTTTAGTGCAAATAAAACCGGTTTAAAGCTCAATTCTCACTTTATATTTTTGTTTTACTGAATAAAATGCTAAAGTGTTAAAGACTGGTCGGTTTACCTCATATTAGTATTATTAGTAAACTTAATATGAAAATTTGTTTGGTGTTTATGTTGATGTTTCGTATATATGTACCTGTTATTTAATAAATCTGTTTTGAAAAAGATTTTTTTTTATTTAAAAAATACATACCAATATACGTACCTACCTAGTAAATTTTTATATCATGTTTATACGTATAGAGCTTTATTTTAAGGAACGTGCACTAGAATTTTTTTTTATTGTGAGATCATATAAAAATGTCCTCCTTTGGCTCCAGTGGGAGTTGGCAACCCTAGTTTGAAGTTAGGTAAAAATTAGAAAACAATTGAAAATCGATGGGAAAAGTGATTTGTAAATTTAAGTGTCAAAGAATATATTACTTGGACAAGTTCTCAATACTCACACTTTTATGTTTAAATAAATGCTAACGCAAAACTATAAAATTGCATAATAGTAATATCGATTTTATGCCCAGCAAAAATTAATTTTGAGACACGTGTTAACAATAAAATAGTTTTTTTAGAGAAGTCAATGTGAAATATTTATAGTCTTTTATCAAATTTTTTGTAAATTAATTAATTAAACAAACCATTATTAGTTATTATGAAACATCATCGCTTTGTTCCCAAAATATAGTTTTTTAATTCTTGACTCAGTGGCGTTTTTTGATATTTTTCACATATTTCATGAATACAAACATAAAATAGCATAAAATACGGCCTCATGAGGTCTCGCCCCCCCCCCCGAAACTGTCTCGGCCCCCCCCCCGAAACTTTTTTCTATATAAGCCACTGTCTTGACTTGTAAAAAAGAAACTGTATCATAACAAAAATATTTCATGTAAAAAAAACCAAGTATGCGAAAATGGTATTCATTAAAAATAATTGATATAAAAGTAAAGCCAAGTTTTCCAATACAAATTTTAAAATGAAAGGTTCTTAATAGTTTGGAAATGTTTTTTTTTAAACTTTGCTATTACAGCCAAACTTCTTTATGTTCAATTTAACACTGTGCCTAAGAGAGATCTGCAGGCGTATTAGCCAAGTTTAGAAAAACATTACGGTAAAGCCAAGTTACTTTTAAATCAATTCTTTTTGCGGAATACCATTTTCGCGTTATACTTGGCTTTTTTTTTCATGAAATATTTTTGTTATAGTTTCACTCCTTTTTTAAAGGATTTGGATAATATTTAAGTTTTAAGGTAGATATTAAAATAAGCGGAATATTGTTCAAAACTTTTGCAATGCCTTACTAAAAATTTTGAGGTTTTTAATTTTTTTCTATGGTTTTCCTATCAGCCTTCAGCTCTATAGCGTTCCTGGAAGTGGGCAATGTGACATTTACATAAATTTATATGTATAGGGGAGTGAAGTAAATAAAAATTTTGAGGTTTTTCAATTTTTTTTTCATAATTTTATCATAGTTCCAATCAATCTTCCAAAGCTCAGCTCTCTAGCGTTTCTGGAAGTGGGCAATGGTACTTTTACATAAATTTTCATTTATAGGGGACCGCTCTCTAGCGTTTCTGGAAGTGGGCAATGGTACTTTTATATAAATTCTCATTTATAGGGGAGGGAACTTAATTAAAATTTTGGGATTCTTTTTTCCTATAATTTTATCAAATTTCTAATGAGTGGGCAATGTTACTTTTATATAATTTTACATGTATAGGAGAGGGCATTGGCGTAGCTAGCCTTGCTTTTCAGGGGGGGCCGTGGCCCCGGTCTATCTTGAACAAAAAGCAAACATAGGTTTTAAAGAGTCGTGCAAAGTGTGCAATGAATAAAAAAAAATACGCGCATTAAATGTTCTAAAATTTTAATATAACAAATTTAATAATACATTTACCAACTTATTTATATGTATACACAGGAAGTATGTAATTCAGCAATTCTACAAAGAAAGTTTTCTACGTCGCTGACTGAAAGCGTCTACCACACTGTCTAAGTCGACCTCAACATCTTTTTCTATGAATAACAATGACAAACCTGAGTGTCTCTCTTGAGTGATAGTTGTTCTAAGCCAATTAAAAACTCTCCTCATGGCAGAGAAAGACCTCTCGCAAGTTGCACTTGAAATTGGAAGAATACTCGCAACTTTAAAAAGTTGGTAGAGGTTTGGATAGGTGTTTTCTGCTATATGTTGTTTGATAGAATCATGACCAACAGTTTGATTTAACCGAAAAATACAATTCTTTAAACCGGCCATTTCTGCTCTTAGAGTAGAAGTATTAATATTAAAAATTTCCCGGTATTGCTCGACGAATTTATTCCATTTAACGACGTGGGAAAACTTAATATGAAAATGGTTATGAAATTGTCACCAAAATCGGAAAATTTTCATAAGACACTAAACGCTAACCTCAAAAAAACTAAAAAGATTATTATATTTATTTTAGAAAAACAGTTTAAAAAGGTCTTTTATAACCCTACGACATCTACAACCCGATTTCGGAAACAGAGGGGCATAGGTTGCTGTCTTTATTAAATGCGAAATTTAACTTACACTTCTATAGTATTTTACAAGATATCGACAATATGTATGAAATATTCAATATGCATAATTATGTTTAAATTTAAAAAGTATTTTCGGGAAATTGCATAAGTGCAGAAAAGTTACCGATAATTTAAAGAGAAAAAGCCTAATTCCGCAAGACAAGGGCTTTTTCCTGAAATGTAAACATTATCTGAATGATTTTAAATTTTAATGCACCTATTTTATTTGAATATTTCCCGAATAATAATAGAAAAGTATGTATTTTCAGCGTCATGTTCTTTTACTAGTAGTCGGTAGGGGAGGCCTAAAATATCTTAGGGGGGGCCTGAGGGACTTCAAGGGGGGCCAGGCCCCCCTGCCCCCCCCCCCCCCCCTAGCTACGCCAATGGGAGAGGGGAGTAAATTAGAATTGTGGGGTTTTTTTGATTTTTTCCAAGGGTTTGGTCATAATTTTTATCAGTCTGCTAAATTTCAGGAAGTACAGTAGAATTTTGATGATCTATACATGAGTGAGTGAGTGGTAATTTCAACGTTTTTTGAAATTTCGTAACTACTTTACTACTTTGTAGAAGTCCATGAAACTTGGAGGGATTGTTAACTCAATGGAGATCTACGACAAATATGGGCTGAAACGTTTCAAGAAAAGACGGTACAGCAGTTTTCGCGCAAACTAGGCGGGGCACTGCCGATGCCGTGCCCCCAGATATTTAAAATTATCAGAAATACTACTTACTGGTGAGCTTCCATCTTTTTGCTTGATTTCCTAAAGGTCCAGTAAATGCAAGAATATGATAGGATGATGACAACGCAGGGAAGAACGAAGCCTAACAAGAAGACGAATTTTTTTGGCGATTTTCCATCTTTCTCCAAAATTGTGCAGGAGAAAGTAGGTTTGTCGAGACCCAACTGTCCCCAAACTCCCAACAAAGGTGGCAACTAAAATATTGAAAGAATTTGAAACACACTATAATAAGGACTTATTGGAATAAACCCAGACTTTATTTTGGAGACGACTTTATTCTGACACATTTACAAAGAAAACAGCTGACCTCTCAAAATTGACATACCAACGCCAAATTTAAAAATAAAGTCGCTAACTTTCATTTAATAAATACGGACACTAATAAATCCGGTTCTTAAATACACAAGGGCCGAATTTTAAAGGAAAGCAGCTGCTTTTTATATGTAAATCTGTCACAATAAGGTCGATTTTAAAATAAGGTCAGGTTTTATTCCAATAAGTGTCTAATATTTTCCTTTCTTAGTATGATTGTATAGTACAAGCCGGGAGGACGTTTTCTCCGGGTAGATGGGGTAATTAATTCCAGTCTGCGAAAATATACAGGGCCTTTTAGAGTTGTATTGCTAAAAGCCCAGGGTAGATTCCTCTTATGAAAATATGAAAAAACGTATTTAACAAAATGCCCCGTTTTGAAAATACAGAGTCTTTATAAAAAATATATATTTTTTACATTTGCTAAACCACTGAAGATATTTCTTTAAAATTTGTTAAAGGCATTCTACGTATCAATGGGCATTTTCTCATGGGCAGCAACTTTTTTTGATTTATACCAGTACCGTCCTTTTCCACTATCGAAAATTACTCGTAAATTATCAATGAAATTTTCGCGATAAATAAAAATAGTGTGGTTTAAAAAAAACTTAACGGATAACATCGTGTATAAAAATAATTTTTATTTTACAAAAAAACAGTGGCGTACCATTTTTTTCATAAAAAATGGAGTCCATGTCCCGTGCGGATAGCACTTGTTTAAATTTAAAAAATTTGCTGTCCTCAAGAAAATTCCCCTTAATAGGTAGAATGTCTCTCCCAAATTTTAGACACATATCTAGAGATATCCTATACTTTTAAAACGAGGCATTTTTGGACATATATTCGTATGACCTTTTTTCTATTTTCATGAGAGGAATCTACCCTGGGCTTTTGGCAATACAACCCTGAAACACCCTGTAAATTAGAAAAAGGGTCGCAAAACATCCCTGAGGGACCCCAAGACATTTCATCGCTGATGCATCCAAAGAATATGTTTTATGTGTTAAATAAGGGAATTTTGTTGTCCTATCCTATACTTCCCCAATTTCTATTTCTATAAATTGACAGGGTAAACAACCTAACAATGAAACACACCCCTAATAACCCCAATAAAATCGATAAAGATTAATTGAAAAGGTACCCCAAAAAAGCAAAAGGGGACAACTGACATTTAAAAAATCTATCACCACTGCCACTAGCAATTATAGAAGACACATGAATATTTTTACAATTGTGTTGCAATTAAAACATGGTCTTTTAAAGTTAACATTAGGGACTTATTGCAATAAAGCCAGGCACTAATAGTGCCGGGTACTATTCTGACAGTTTTCCATTGAAAACTGACAGATGATCTTTCAAAATTGACATACGAAATTACAATTTATAAATCCGGTCGTTTATTTTCCATTAATAGTGGCGTCACTATTAATTCCGGCACTTATAATACACAGAGGTCTAATTTTTAAAGAAGAAGCTGTTCTTATAATACGAAACTGTCAGAATAGTGCCCGGCACAATTAGTGCCTGCTTTATTGCAATAAGTCCCTATTTTTGTTGGAAAACGACTTGACCGTACGTTTGCTAAAGTATAAACCTGGCTGTAAACCATGATATGATTTTGTTTGAAAAATTTGTCACTTAAAATCTTTCGAACGAGAAGGACCACTGAATTGGCAAACAAAGTTCTACTAATCTTATATGTTGATGTTTCCCTTACCATTATGAGAATCGCAAATGCCCAGGTACTGAACAGCTGCAACCATATTGACAATCTTGAGTATAATCGGGAGTAGTACGGGTAGCATGAAATCAAGACATACCTGAAAGAAAAGTGTAGTTTTTAAACGTTTTAAAAACCCGCCAAAAATAAAACTATAAAACATTTAAAAACTGCATCAATATATTAGGCAGATGCTCTCAAATATTGTGAAAAATCTACTTGTTCATTTTGGGATTACGTCAGAAATAGATCAGCCAGGGGAGGATCTAGGAATTTTAGTTAGTGGGGGAAATTTGTGGCGTTTTGCATAGGGACCATGGGGAATGCAATGGACAATTCGCCGCCGCCTGCTCACCGCGGCTAATTTGCCACCGGGCCAACTTGTGCCGGCGCCCACCCGATGCGCTGTCGGCTCAACTTACTGTCGTTCCGATTTGCCGCCGGGCCAACCCGGCGCCGTGAAAACTCGCCGATGGCCGCCGTAGTTCCTGTTTGCAACTTTGACAGGTGTTTAAATTTTCTTTAACAATGCAATTTGATATTTTTTTATCACTAAAAAATTTTAAATGGCGGATCCAAAATGGAGAGCTTATAATTAAATTTGAAAGTTTGGGTTGTATAATTTGAATTAAACTTGAAAATATTTTAAATGAATAGGATTTTTCCATTTATATACCGATATATACAGTGTGTCCACGTAAGTTGACGGCATATGGGAAACTTTTTTATTATTAGCTTTACGAAAAAAAGTTATTCTTCATAAAAAGTCCTGCATGGTCCAAAACCTAAAATGCAACCATCAGATGTTAAATTTTTTCAGTCATATTACGATGTTTGTCAAAAAATGTGATTTTTGCTCTAGAGTAAAGTACCTTTCTTTTTGACAATATCGAAAATTGTTATAAAGAAAAGATGTTTAGAATTAGAAATAGCTTTCAAATATTCAACATTGTTTATTTACATTATTATTATTTGCATCCTAGATTAATTATGCATTAATGTGCAAACTTAAATTTCCAACGTAATCGCAGAGAAAATGTAGAAATAAATATTTTTTAATGTAAATAAACAATGTTGAATATTTGAAAGCTATTTTTAATTCTAAACATCTTTTCTTTATAACAATTTTCGATATTGTCAAAAAGAAAGGTACTTTACTCTAGAGCAAAAATCAAATTTTTTGACAAACCTCTTAATATGACTGAAAAAATTTTACATCTGATGGTTGCATTTTAGGTTTTGGACCATGCAGAACTTTTTATGAAGAATAACTTTTTTTCGTAAAGCTAATAATAAAAAAGTTTCTCATATGCCGCCAACTTACGTGGACACACTGTATATTAAATTTGGCACTCTTGGGGGTGTTGACGGCAAAAAAAAATAAAATGGCGGAAATTTTCATTTATAAGCCAACATGTTTAAAATTTTATGGTGACTATTAGGATTTAATATTAATTTATATTAATATTTAATAAATAGATATTATCTATTTATAAATAGTTCCATTTATCCACTATTTTCAATCCGTCAATTTGATTTTTCTAAGGTTTAATTAAAAAATCATAATCCTTTAAACTTTAACACTGAAAAGTTGCAAATTTAACATAATGGAAGTCCGCCATATGGGATCGCCATTTTGACGTTTCGCAAGTTTAATTCAATACTTATAATCAGTAACCGTAGACAGGGGGGATCTGGAAACTTTATTAGGGAGGGGGAAATATCATAATAAATATTGCATAAAGCTTTTTTGCAAAGTGACCAGGAGGTGTATTCTGCATGTCAAAACTGAATATAGTTTGAGATTTGGAGGGGAAATTTCCCCTTTTCCCCTACCGTAGATCCGCGCCTGTAGACATCTTTCCAATTTAATACATGTCAGTTCATAAAGGAACAAATCAAACATTTCGGTTTAGCCATTTTGATTTTTTTAAAAGTTTAATTTAAAAATCAACATTAGTTACCCTAAATAATGGAAACTTTAAAAATAATACCTACATATCGGTTCATAAATGGAAAGGTCCGCCATTTTCGATCCGTCATTTTGATTCTTCCAAAGTTTAAATCATAATCAGCTACATTAAACACCACAAACTTTCAAATGTAGTACGTACCCGTTAATAAATGGAAAATGGCATTTTGGATTCACTATTTTCAGGTTAAATTTAAAAATCACAATCAACAAGTTTTAAGACCCAAAATTTATTAATTATCGGTTTTTAATTGAAAAAGTCCGCCATTTTAGATCCACTATTTGGACTTTTATTTTACGTTTTAATTAAAAACCATAATTAGGAACCTTAAACTACATTATGTTTTTCCATATTATGCTATAAATAAATAAACACTCACCAAGTTCTAAATTTGATATATACCGGTTTATAAATGGAAAATTCCATCATTTGAAATCGCAATTTTATTTTAGGTTTTATTCAACAATTGTATTACGTATCCGTATTGTTTTAAATTTGAGATAAATCGGTTTATAAATAAAAAGCTGCGCCAATTTCGATTGGCCATTTTCATTTTTTTGTGTTAAAAAATATTAAGTCGATTTTTCACAGGGCTCTATGAACTTCTGTTGCAAAACCACAATTGCAAACAAAAACTACCGAGCCTGAAAAGAAGGTGTATTATGTGTAAAAAACTAAATTTATTTCGGGATTTTGTAAGAAAAATTCAAAAAACTAACTTTAAAAACCCATAAATTACCAAAAAATCATATATAAATTCTGGGCATTGGCACCAAAATCGCAGTAAACAACACTTGGTTTGTCATATCAGTTAAAATACTCTGCCAATCTATGGACACCTAAGCTCACACTAGGTACTATAGTTATAGTGTGAGCTAATATAATCAAAACCTGAAATATATTTTATTCAAATCCAGACTCAATTACCTTTCGTTTGATACCACACAAGCCATGTTTTGACTTAAACTCAAATTTTTTAAATCTACCCCCACCCTTTAAAAAAAACTAAAATGTATTTTGTTTAACTCCAGACTCAATTACCTTTCGTTTGATATCACACACGCCATATTTTCACTTAAACTCTAATTTTTGACATCTACCCCCACCCTTTTTTTTCAAATAAACTAAAATTCATTTTGTTTAACTCCAGACTTAATTACCTTTCGTTTGATATCACACACGCCATATTTTCACATAAACTCTAATTTTTGGAATCTACCCCCACCATTTAATTTGGCTTGCGTGCTGTGGATTTTGTTCATTTTTAAATGGGACCATCACGGCCCAAGACCCAACTTAGGTACCAAATTTCATTAAAATCGGACAAGCGGTTTTTGAGTTATGCGGGTTGGTCGTTACAGACAGACAGACAGACAGACAGACAGACATACAGACAGACAGACAGACAGACAGACAGACAGCAAAACAAAAAAGTTTCAAAATCATCTGAAACGCAAAAATATATAAAAATTTTTGAAATCGGAGCAACTTTTTTTATTTATAGCTCACACTACTTATATAGTAGTAGTGTGAGCTAATAATACGATATCTGTACCCCAGAGCCAGACTATGTTAAGTCCATTTTTGACATTTTTTGGTTTGAACAACCTTAATACTTATTTTTTCATATATTTTTATTTGCTAATGTTGTCTGAACTCTATCTTTAAAAATAAAAAAGATCGCCTCATATACAGTGAAACCTCCTATAAGCGGACACTCACGGTTCCGTCGATTTTGTCCGCTTATTGGAGGTGTTCGCTTATAGGAGGGAACTGCGAAATTTTAATATATATTTATTACAAATTTCTGCTGCTTGAGTTTTTCTGATATTAAATTTTTCAGCGATCTTTTGTGCTGATAGATGTTCCTTCTCCGAAACGTTAACAACTTCCATTTTTTCACGTAAACTAAGGAGTTTTTTACTAGGCGCCTCATCACAGAGATCTATTACTACCCAACTGAACAATAAAAATTAAACATACAGTCCCGCCGAATAAAATATGTTGTATATACGAGAGAAGTATTTAGTCTCCGCATTAAAACGACAAGAGGTAATTCCCTGGCAGCAGAATGCGTTGTTGCCAACATACTACATATTATTTATGGCCATGAGGTGCAACGCTCCATCCCGTTGTCAGAGGTTCGCGTCCGGTTAAGGGAGGTTTCAGAATTTTTTTACCAAAAAAAAATTGTCCGCGTCCGGTTATTAGAGTGTCCGGTTATAGGAGTGAATTTTACAGGAAATGAAATAGGGAAAAGCTTGGTTCCAACAAATTTGTCCGGTTAAAGGGAGTGTCCGCTTATTAGAGGTGTCGGCAAGGAGAGGTTTCACTGTAAACCAATATTAAGTCCATAGATATCGTTAGGCAAACAATGTTAAGTCAGTATTAAGGTTGTTCAAACCAAAAAAAAGGAAAAAATGGACTCAACATAGTCTGGCTCTGGAGTATCTACAGATGTGGTTTTAAAGTGTTGAAGACATAAATCACTTAGAAGTCCAAATATCCATTCAAATAAGCCGATACACCAATTCTCAACTCTTTCGCAGTTACAGCCATTTTGCTCTGAACACGAAAGAAGTATATAAAATAATCTGCCAATTTATGGGCACCTAAGATCACACGATTAAACTATAACGTAGGTAACTTTTACCCATTTTGGTCCGCAAAAATTACTCCCTATCCTCCAATTAAGGACGCGCCCGATTGGAAATTCTCCCCCTAGTGTAACACCACTGAACAAAACAAACTATAATGAATTTTTTTCATCTTCATGCACAGTTACCTTTAATATGGCACCATATAATTCACATTTTTAGCAAAACTATAATTTTTTTAATCAACTTTTGTTTTGGCTTATGTGCAGTGGATTTTATTAATTTTTGAGTGGGACCATCTAGAGGCAAAACCCAATCTCTAAAATTCTAATTTTTGAAATCTACCCCCACCCTTTTTTTCTTCTTATATCCGGTGGATTTTATTCATTTTTAAATGAGACCATCTACGGTCAAAGCCCAACCTAGATACCAAATTTCATTACAATCGGGCAAGCAGTTTTTGAGTTATGCGAGTTGGTTGTTACAGACAGACAGACAGACCGCGCGACAAAAAAGATCCAAAATCATCTGAAAGGCAAAGATATACAGTGAATATCACATATAACGATATCGGATATTACGAGATATCGCTTGTAGCGACAACCTCTATAACGACGATCGGTTATAACGCCAGAAATTAAGCGGTCCGTTCAATGTGGTTATAACCGATATTCACTGTATAAAAAAATTTAAAATCGGAGCATCTCTTTTTTCATATTTTTTACACGATCACCATAGCTCACACTACTATACTGCCATCCTAAGAAAGACCCACCTATCTGCAAAAAAATCAAAAATGACGTAGAACCGAAAATGGCTTTAAATAGGTAATAAATTGTAACTTTTTATTTGTTTTATTACTTAGATATTGCTATTAGAAACCCGTAAACATTTACCAACAAAAAAAATATATTATTATGTAACTCTTGGCAAGCATTTAAACTTTAAACTCGCTTTTCTCGAAATAAGTGAAAACGTAGATAGATGGGTCTTACTAAGGACGGCAGTATAGTTATAGTATACCTATGAGCTAAACTGCAGCTTTAAATAATTAAAAAATGCATGGGTAGGTATACATACATAAATGCATTAAATACCTTTCAATAAAAACATTTTATTGAAATTTTTTATGGCTGCAACAAACTGCTCTATTATTAGATTTTTATTAATAACCATAACGTCTTTTTATTAAACTTCTTAAGTGCATTTTTATGGTTAAGCACTAATCCAGAACGGATTCCAGCAAGTATTCTAGAACCCATCAATTGTAAAATTACAATATATACAATCAGTGGCGGTCCCTCCATAAGTGCACATGTGATCATTCTTGATAATTTCATCATATCAAGTATCAATAAACCCCAAAAGTAATTCACCAAAGCCTTGAATACTACCTCTACCTTGAATAATACTCGGAATGTGTTCAAACCAGGATGCGGTGGATGCGAAGGCCGACTCACGCCACACTTTTCTGGACCCAAATTCTTTGCACCGTAGATGTTATTTTACATTCTAATTACGAAATATAAAAAGAAAGGACGACACGTCCCTATAGAATTTTACAATACATAGAATCTAGGAATTACTTCGGTTGTGTTCTTATGCAGAAATTGCGAGGATCGATGCCGCCCTGGCCCCCACGATGCCACTCGCATCAACGGTTACCGTTGGCTGTTAAATCTGTGCACTGAGACAACTTGGCGTTATTGGTCAAGCCGTATTGTTTTGATTTCGATGATTTTGTAGTTACGAAAATGGCGGAAGTTTCTAATTCAGATAGTATTTGCGTGCAATATTTAAAAATGCGCCGAAATTTTTTTTTGGGTGTGTACCCCCAAAGTTTAACATGCGTCGCCACTGTATACAATCGATAAATGCGTAACTTTTTATTCTAGTAGTTAGTAAGGTGGCTGAGGGGTATAAAGAGCAGCCGTCGTATCTACGAAACTAAGTAAGCAATCCCAAACCTAGCAACATGCTATATATTAAGTATATGTAATGTCACAGCAGTTACCACGTGTTTTTTGTTTGATAGATCAAACAACGTTTTTGGTAAACGAATTATAATATTATAAAGGTCAGTTATGTGGACTGAAAATAATATATTTTAATATCAGTTTGTAGGTTATCTAAGATATATTTGCAATGAAATTTCCCGTACTTATTATCAAAGTTTTTTATTATTAGAAGAATAACGTGGTTGTCTGCTTATACAGCGCCCAAATACATATCCGCCCTTAAGGCCCGGGCCTTACATCCAAACAGTGGGCCATATTATGAAACGATTTTGTGTTTTTTTTTGCAGGATAAAAAAATTGTCTGAAGGTTAGGCAAAGCAAATTAATCCAAATGCAAGCAGCCAGATTTACGATACCAATGTCTCTTAAATTTCCGGAGTTTTGTGCTTCTTAAATATATATATATATATATATATATATATATATATATATATATATATATATATATATATATATATGTCTTTACTTTAATATTAGGAAATACATTCTAATGACGTTTCTTCTTTATTTGTAATTTATAATTTTATTTAAACACCTAATTAAAATTTTCTTATGACAAAATTTAATAAGTAAATAAAGCTCATTATGAGTCTTATTACAGGGACGGCCAGATAATAAGGCCCAGGCAGATGTCAAAAACTAAAAAGACCAAATATTAGCTAAAAATGAGTGTAACTACTATCGTGTAATGTATGAGTTTTTAGAAAATATTTTTTGATGGTTTTTAAATGGATTTATTTGTGCGGGACTTATTGAAAGTATTGTAACCATATGCTTATACCGACCGGCCTTATTACCGGCACGTATCCGACATTAAAGCACAATGTACAATATTACGGTATTCTAAATATTTTTATGTGTTCAAAAATTTTAATTTTTTTTTATAAGGGGAGTTGGATAACTCTATAAAGCATTGGAAATTACCAGAGAAATCTTAGCTGCTATTTTTGTTTTAACATAACTCGGTCGCAAAAATAAGGTGGGCCTTATACCCCTCACCTACCTTACACAAAATTAGCATTTTAAAAAAATATATTTATTAATAGAATTAAATATAACAAAAAGTAAATTAAAAAAACTGCAGTGATTCAAATTTCGGAAATTCCTAAAATCCTAAGTTTTATATTTCTCATTTTTAATTCTATTATTAACGAGAATTTTATATAATTCTGTGGTTATTTTTACACTTTTTTAAGGAAATATGAGTTTATTGCAAAATTCCATTTCGAATCTAGCCAGAACAAAATTATTTTTAGACAAATTAGTACTTAGTAAAGTAAAAAACTATTCAAAAACTGACATTTTTTTAAAATTCACATATTAAAAATCTTAAGAGATGCCAAGCTGCCAAGTAGTGTTTGGCAAATTATAACGCCATTTTTAATTAAATACTTTAATAATTCCAACAAAAAGTGTCAAAAGTCAACTAGTAAAACGGTTGAGTCAATTTTGAACGTCACCGGTAACCTTCTTAATTGAAAAACATCAGGCTTCGCTTAGTCTGAAGTAATATTTAATTATGAAAGAAATTAGTCACTGAAACCTTTTGTAAAATTTAAGATTAAGATACAAATATAGTTAGGTTTAGAAAAAATAATAACCAAAGCTTATTTTTGCATAAATTTAAAAAAAACAACACATTTTTAAAAAAGTCTATAAATTTTCATGTGTATTGGTGGAATGAAACAGGATCTAATCTTAAATACCGGGCAGCGAATTCATTGAGTATAAATACTTAGGTCTAAAAATTACAGCTGACGGAACACTAGACAAAGCTATAAAAGACCAAAACGTACAAGGAAGAAAAGCAATAACTTTATTAAATGGATTAATTTGGGACCAAAGTATATCAAAACATAACAAAAAGCTTATATATAACACCATTGTAAAAAGTATTATTACATACGGATCAGAAGTATAGCCAATCAAGGATAGAACAGAAAAAATGCTTTCCGCTACGGAGATGGACTATTGGAGAAGAGCAGCAGGGAAATCAAAAAGAGAACGAGTTACAAATCAAAGAATAAGAGAAATTATGACAGTGAGGGAACGTCGAGGGGTCATCGGCACCCTAAAATTTTGTACAGCGTCCAACAGGACTTGGGTCCTGACGTGTACTGTTGGGTCCTGTTGAGTACTGTTGGGTACTGTCGTGTACTGTCGAGTACTGTTGGGTACTGTCGTGTATTGTCGAGTACTGTTGGGTCCTGTCGGTGTACTGTGGGGTACTGTCGTGTACTGTCGAGTACTGTTGGGTCCTGTCGGTGTACTGTTGGGTCCTGTTGAGTACTGTCGTCGTGCCTTGGGGGGGTCCGACAGGGACAAAGCGCGCCCTCAAAAAACATGCGAGCAAAAAAAAAAGGTCATTATCTTTGGGGAACCGCGCCGCGCTCACAAATCTTGCGACCAAAAAAAAAGGTCATCTTGGGGAAGGCAGGCCAATAGGGCCTTAGCGCGTCCTCAAAACACTGGCGACTAAAAAAAAAAAAAAACAAAAAAAAGGTCATCATCTTTGGGGACCCGCGCCGCGCTTAGCGCGCACTCAAAAAAAAAAACTTGCGACCAAAAAAAAAAAAAAAAAAAGGTCTTCCTGTCTTTTTGCATCTACGCCACTGTTTCGGGTAAGAGGGTTGTGTCGAGTACTGTTGGATTCTATCGTGTACTGTTAAGTACTGTTACGTACTGTCGTGTACTGTTGGGTACTGTCGTGTACTGTCGAGTACTGTTGGGTCCTGTCGTGTACTGTCGAGTACTGTTGTGTACTGTCGTGTACTGTCGGGTACTGTTGGGTCCTGTCGTGTACTGTTGGGTACTGTCGTGTACTGTCGGATACTGTTGGGTCCTGTCGTGTACTGTCGAGTACTGTTGGGTACTGTCGTGTACTGTCGAGTACTGTTGGGTCCTGTCGTGGTACTGTCGAGTACTGTTGAGTACTGTCGTGTACTGTCGAGTACTGTTGGATCCTGTCGTGGTACTGTCGGGTACTGTTGTGAAATTTGTACAGTACTGTTGAAAGCTGATGACCCCTCGGGGAACGTACTTTAGTGGATGATATAAGAACAAAGTAACTGGTGTGGTACGGACATGTACAAAGAATGAATGATGAAAGACTACCTAAACAAATACTACAATGGAAACCAACTGGCCGAAGAAAACGAGGACGGCCAAGGAGAAGCTGGAGAGAAGGAATAGACAGTGAAATAAGAATAAGAGGCCTAGATGATGAATTATGGGCAAACAGAAACGAGTGGAGATTGGGTATCGGAAGACGTAGAACGTTGTGAAACCGATAAATATATATATATATATATATATATATATATATATATAAATTTTCTTAGTGTTCAATTCAACCTATTTTACGCGTGAATATCTTGCTAATATTTTTTATTTGTGTTATTCTTTTTATCAATATTTTATATTCTTGCTTCTTATCTTTATGTTTAACGAGAACAGATTTATTAGACTTGCGATAAAATGATAAAAATAATGACAATTTAATTTTTGTATTAAACAACTTGTGAACAATGCGATGTCGACTTCGCTTGTCTATTTTAATTGAAGTTGACCTCTCAAACTGGCACATATTTTTTAATTAAAAATATTGTGTCTCCTAGAGAAATAATCATAACAACATTATTTTATTTACGCAAAAAATTAAATGTCATCGCAAAAATAAGAAAACATATTATTATGGCTATATTTGTAAATAGTGTTTATGTATTTTCTTGAATTTGGGGCAGGGGCATTTAAAATTGTTTTTTTGTCGATTTAGGATATGGGGGTTTCTCACAAGTAAAAATTTTGTGAATTTAATCAGTGTGTATTTGTCAAGTTTGAAGAGTAGGGGAAAACTGTAAATTTTAAAAGGACAAATTGGACAACGTCGAATTATTCTTTATAATAAAAATATATTGTTTTTTCCAAAAAAGTATAAGAAGATCCAGAGCGACCAAATAACCTTTACAATAAGTATACATTTGTAATTTTTTTAAGAATTAATTATTAAAGATAATAAATTAAAAAAAAACTAGATGGGATTTTCTACATATCTAAATACCCCTAGAAAATAAGAATATTTGCAGCACATTTATTAAAAATTATTTTAAAGAAAGCCGCACCCAACTTTAGGTGTGCTTCGACTATGCTCTACCGTGTTTGTTCGACACCAACCGATTTTTCTGAAATTTTGAATATTGTAGGGTCAACCAAGTGCATCACCTAGGTTAGAATTTGGTGGGACCCCTAGTTTAGACACAGGGCCGTATCAAAGAAGCACAAAAATACATGTTAAAATTAAATAGCTAGCCCTAAAACGACAAAATATATTTCTTTTTTAGACTTAATGAATGCCCTTAAGTTAATGGAATATAAGTCTAGCGGTTTTGACAGTTTTATGCAGTGGCGTACCTTGTTATTTTATGTTTTAGTATAAAAATATACTTTCTTCACATTTGGTCATTGTTCTGTTGGGATTAAATTATATTATATAGCTAGTAGTTATATTTTTTCTTGAATTTCGGGCAGGGACATTTGAAATTGTTTTTTAGTCGATTTATGATATAGGGGTTTCTCATAACTAAAAATGTTGGGAATTTATTCATAATGTGTATTTGTCAAGTTTGAAGAGTGGGGGAAAACTGTAAATTTTAAAATGACAAATTGGACAACGTCAAATTATTCTTTATGATAAAAATATATTGTTTTTTTCCAAAAAAGTATAACCGCGACCAAATAACCTTTACAATAAGTATACATTTGTAATTTTTTAAATAATTAATTATTAAAGCTATTAAATTAAATAAAAAATCTAGATGGGATTTTGTACATATCTAGAAAATAAGAATATTTGCAGCACATTTATTAAAAATTATTTTAAAGAAAGCCGCACCTAACTTTAGGTGTGCTTCGACTATGCTCTAATGTATTTATTCGACACCAATCGATTTTTTTGAAATTTTGAATATTGTAGGGTCAACCAAGTGCATTACCTAGGTTAGAATTGGGTGGGCCCCCTAGTTTAGACACAGGACCGTATCAAAGAAGTACAAAAATACATGTTAAAATTAAATATCTAGCCCTATAACGACAAAATATATTTCTTTTTTTAGACATAATGAATGCCCTTAAGTTAATGGAATATAAGTCTAGCTGTTTTGACAGTTTCAGGCAGTGACGTACCTTGTTATTTTATTTTTTAGTATAAAAATATGCTTTCATCACATTTAGTCATTCTTCTGTTGGGATTAAATTATATAGCTAATAGCAATGTTTACAAGTTTGTTTTGTATAATGAAAGCTAGTAGTTATGTTTTTTCTTGAGTTTGAGACAGGGGCATTTGAAATTGTTTTTAGTAAATTTAGTATACAGGGGTTTCCCAAAATTAAAAATTTTGTGTATTAATTAATAAAGACTGGGACAAAACCGTAAATTTTAAAGACAAATTTAACGACGTCAAATTATTCTTTATGATAAAAAAATACTCTGCCAATCTATGGGCACCTAAGCTCACACTAGGTACTATAGTTATAGTGTGAGCTAATATAATCAAAAACAGAAATATATTTTATTCAACTCCAGACTCAATTACCTTTCGTTTGATACCACACAAGCCATGTTTTGACTTAAACTCAAATTTTTTCAATCTACCCCCCACCCTTTTAAAAAAACTAAAATGTATTTTGTTTAACTCCAGACTCAATTACCTTTCGTTTGATATCACACACGCCATATTTTCACTTAAACTCTAATTTTTGACATCTACACCCACCCTTTTTTTAAAAATAAACTAAAATTCATTTTTTTTAACTCCAGACTTAATTACCTTTCGTTTGATATCACACACACCATATTTTCACATAAACTCTAATTTTTGGAATCTACCCCCACCCTTTTATTTGGCTTGCGTTCGGTGGATTTTGTTCATTTTTAAATGGGACCATCACGGCCCAAGACCCAACTTAGGTACCAAATTTCATTAAAATCGGACAAGCGGTTTTTGAGTTATGCGGGTTGGTCGTTACAGACAGACATACAGACAGACATACAGACAGACAGACAGACAGACAGACAGCAAAACAAAAAAGTTTCAAAATCATCTGAAACGCAAAGATATATAAAAAATTTTGAAATCGGAGCCACTTTTTTTTTCTCGAAAAAAATACGATCACCATAGCTCACACTACTTATAGTAGTAGTGTGAGCTAATATCATAAGAAGATGCAGTTCGGCCATAACTTTTACAATAGGTATAAATTTGTAATTTTTTTAAATTTAACTAATAAACCTATTAAATAAAAAAAAAAACTAACTGGGTTTTGTGTACAGGGTGTCTCATTATATTTTTTCCCACCCATTTAGACCATTAATAATCAAGGGCGGATCCAGAGGTGCTTCTCGGGGGGGGGGGGGTCACTTTAGGTGACATTCTCTGTTGGTAAAAAACGGTATATATTTTATTGAATTAGTCAGTGGTTGTAATTTCGATGATAAAAACAATAGGTTCTTTCATGCGCCGCAGGCAAAAATTTTGAATTTTTATTAGCAAAAACATTACTTTTTATTCATTTTTTTGTATATTCGAAAAATTCTCGGGGGGGGGGGCAGGTGCCCCTAGTGCCTGGATCCGCCACTGTTAATAATTGATATAGGAATATAAATGAAATTGTGTTCGAATTCGCGAAATTTTACTTTTAAATTGCATCTTGACTTTATTCCTGATACTTACCGTATTTGACAGGCGTTCAAATTTATAGATTTTGTAAATTGGATGCTCCTTATATTATTTAATTAATAGATTAGGCTTGGAATATACTTTCCAAAAATATCCCATATGTCGCAGTTCTGAGAAATAGTTTCCGAAATATTAGCGATAATTTTTTAAATGATAAAAAAAGAACATTACCACTTTTGTGTTAATTTAAGTGTCCTTATTTCGAAGTATGTTAGTCCCCATGTATAAACAGTGACAATGACAAATATTTTTTTTTAAAATGACGCTCAAAATGACAACCGGTAATGACAACAACAAAGTTTATATGTCGTCATTGTCACTGTTGATACATGGGGACTAAGATAATTTGGAATAAGGATACAAAAATTAATACAAGAGCGGTACTGTACCTACCTTTTTATCATTTTAAAAAATAATTGCTAATATCTCAGAAACTATGGCTCTAAACTACGGCATATCGGGTATTTTTGGAAAATATGTTCCAAGGCTAATCTATTAATTAAATAATATAAGAGCACCAATTTACAAAAACTATAAATTTGAGCGCCTGTCAAATATGGCAAGCATCAGGAATAAAGTCAAGATGCAATTTAAAAGTAAAAATTTCGCGAATTCGAACACAATTTCTTGTATATTTCTATATCAATTATTAATGGTCTAAAAGGGTGGGAAAAAATATAATGAGACACCCTGTACATATCTAAATGCCCCTTAACAAAAATAGAAAATAGTAATATTTGCAGCACATTTTATTAAAAAATATTTTAAAGAAACCCGCATCCAACTGTAAGTGTGCCCCGACACAAACCGATTTTCCTGAAATTTTGGTATGTTGTAGGGTCATGCAAGTGCATAATAAAAACCTAGGTTAGAATTTGGTGGGCTTCCTAGTTTAGACACAGGGGCGTATCACAAAACCGGTTTGTGTCGGCGCACACCTATAGTTGGGTGCGGGTCTATTTGTAAAAAAAAAAGATTTTTGATAATAATTTTAATACTTTAATTTCTAATGTAATTTTTAGGGAAGGAAAAAAATCGAAAAAAAAATGTTTAGTTTGACACCCTGTAGCTAAAAAAAAATAGATTTGATGCAAATTGTAATATATACTGGGTACAAAACAGAAAAAACCTGCTACTTAAAACTCAATTTTTTTTCTTATAAAAAAATTATTTAGATACAACTGACCAAAAACATCTAGTAATAAAGCTTGTAATTTTTTTAAACCATGTCAACTGACCGGGTCATTGCTTAACAAGATACTGTTATGCCATAACAAGAATGTTTAAAACAAAACTCTTCCAAATAGATGATCATAAATAAAAACTAAAATATTTTGAGAAAAAAAGTGCCTTGGTTATGTTCCTAGTTATCACAATTATGTGCCGAAAATGTGATAAGAATAAGAATATTATACTCTAGCACTTGGGAATATTTTCATGTCATATAGATGTGAATAGAATGTGACATTTTCTATGTGATAAGTAGGTAGGTATATAATTCTCAAATTTTTGGAACATCCTTGGAATTCTGCATATTGTCACATTTTGGAATAGTTTGAATTTAATCAAATGCACCCGATTAAAGCGGTAGCCAGTGTTGCCAAAACTCACGATTAATCGTGAGATTACACGATTTTGGAAAGTATCTTACGATTTTACGAATTACATAGCGTTTCTCACGATTTTTGTATTTTATCAAAAAAATTACCTTTATTTCTGATGTGGCAATCAGTTTTTCTAAGTTTGCGAGCGCAGAAAACTATCAAGATTTAGATAATGAGTGGAGAATGCTACAAAATTTTCCACTAGATAATGCTGTACATGATGATATAGAAATGTTTTGAAAAAATATCACATTGGTGAAAATAGGAGACGATTCCCTCAAGTTTCCAACTTCAGTTAAGTTTGTTTTCAATCTATTGTGTTTGCCCCACTCAAGTGCCGCCGTAGAAAGGATATTATCTCAAATAAATTTAACAAAAACGCAGTCTCGAAACAGGTTAAAAGTTGATACTATCGAAGGAATTTTGCATACAAAACGCTTGATGGGAAGGGATACATGCTATGATTTTGACATAGGTATTAATATGATTAAAAAACTAGGAACTAAAGAAGTATATTTGAATAAAAATGATGATTCGAGTGATTCCGACTCTGACTGACTATGTTAGGTATGAAACATTATAATCTCTACAGTTTTTCAGCTTTTTGAAATGTGTTTGGTTTTATGTAATACATATAAAAATAAATTTATTTTTGCTTTTTATAAACTTTTATTTATTCTTTCTCTATTTTGATCTCTTTTTAGGATTTTTTCAAAATCTCACGATTTCTCACGATGTTTAGTATAAAATTTTCACGAATTATCTTGGAGCATTTTGGCAACACTGGCGGTAGCAAACGGCCCTTCATGCACGAAGTCATGGCCTCAGGCAACCTTGTATGGCCCCATCGTATTGGGCCCACTTATTAAGTTGACTCCAAACTGGGTACCGTAGAAAAGATTGACATTGACTTTTTTTTTGAGCAGCCAATGTAGATAATAATAGTGTAGCTTGTGAGAGAAATGTGAGAAATATAATATAGGAAATGTAGTTGACTTCTGACAAGAATTTAACTTTTATTTCACATTGTTTTTGGAACATGATAAGAACGTGAAAAGAACATACCTTCTATGCACATTCTTTTAGAAATATGAAAATAATATACCTTCTTTAAATATTTTTTAAAAAATTATCTTAAACTAAAAAGAAGAAAACCAAACACCTGAAAGCAAGAGACGAGTAGGATTGGCCTGAGCAGCATTCGGTAAATTAAACTACATATTAAAAAATAATCTCAGTACCTCAAAACGAAAGTGTACTGTGTAAAGTACTTACCTATGGACCCCAGTCCTGGACACTTACAAAATCAAACATGGATAAGGTAACAAAAGCCCAAAGATCAATGGAAAGATCAATGGAAAGATCAATGGAAAGACAAATGTTACACGTGAAGCTAACAGGTAGAAAAAGGAATGAATGGATAAGAAATAAAACAAAAGTAAGGGATGTCAGAGGAGAAGTAGCCAAATTAAAGTGGAAATTTACCGATCATAATATCAGACAGACGATCGATGGAACAAAAACAAACAAAACATAAGAAGTAACTAAAAAGAATATACCTTCTTTTCATATTCCTTTAGGAACATGATTAGAACTTAAACAGAATATACCATCTATTCCCATTATATTAGGTACATGATAAGAATGTGACAAAAATGTAACTTCTTTACACATTTTTTGGAAACATGACAAGAATTTACCTTTCTACATTCTTTTAGTAACATACCAAGAACGTGATAATAAGTCCTTTTATGAAGATAATAAGAACGTGAACCTGCTAATATCATTCTATTAGGTGATAGGAGCATAAAAGTTCCCTTTGTGTTTACTGGGTTTGCTCTATTTTAAAGAATACTGGCAAAAAACTAAACAAATAATGAATGCGGGAAGTTTCTGGTTTATCGTTTACCAGATAATTTTTAATTCATGGAACAACTGTTTGAGATCTTTTAAGCACGGATGACTTACAAAAAATAGTCTCATTTATTTAACGCTCGAAATGGCTTAAGTAACCAGCCACTTGTTTTGGAGTAGATGAGGCCTGCTTGCCTCATTTCATAATGAACTTAATTACCTACTTACAAACGTTTATTTTTTTTTGCTAGTACAAAAGGTTTTAAATGAGAGATGCTAAACAAATTTATAATATATTTTTAAAGTGTTAAAAAAATCTACTGCTGTTAACCTAATTTATCTTTTCCCGCTGCTTTTAAAATAGGTGGATAGGTACCTATTCCAGTTTCCTTTTTAAGAACAAACAAGATATTTTATTATTTGTTTGTACAGAGCTGCAGTGATGCAAAAGATTGTACGTTTACTGAAAAATTTTATATCAGGTTTTGTTTGTTTGACACAAAAATGTAAAAAAGTTCCGAGGTAGGTAAATATTTTAAATAAACTTTTTTTACCGTGATTCACCTGAATTTCTTATTAGCAGAACAAAAAAACCATATATCATTAAATAATGCGTTTAACTGATTTGGGGTTTACAAATTATGAATAGGTAAGTTTATGTAGTAATTAAAGAAAGATAAAAACTCCTGGTAATACTCAACCCTGGTTTTTGTAAAGGTAATAAATCTTCAAAATAGAAAATTTAGGTTATCTACAATATTGGTATACTAATATACTTACAATAATAATATTCATGACAATGGATAAAACTGATTCATAATCTTAACTAATGTTATATTTTATGAGTAATGAGTTTTTAAGGAAAAATGTGAAATAAACAAAATTTTGTCATATATACCTACCTACAAAAATTAAAGATATAAAGAAGTGAAAGCCAGGTAGGGAAGTCTAGGTGGAGTATAACTATAGTGGTGTGTTAAAAATAAGATGCTCTGATTTCAGATTTTTTTTATATATCTTTGCGTTTCAGATGATTTTGAAACTTTCTTGTCGCGCCGTCTGTCTGTCTGTTTGTAAAGACAGCACATAACTCAAAAACTGCTTGCCCGGTTTGAACGAAATCCGGAACTTAGATTGAGTTTTGGCTCTAGATGATCCACAAAATAACTAAAATTCACCGGACATACGCCTAATAAAAGGGTGGGGATAAAATCGTGTAAGCTTAAGTGCCCATAAATTAGCAAAGTATTTTTAATTTGTTTTTTCCTAAAAATGCGTTGCAAAGCGGGAGAAGTGGAGTCTTAAATCCTGAATTTTTGCGTTACGTAACTTAAGAATGTACCCTAGAACATTTCATAAATATATGCATTTGATGGGCCAAAATTTGAGTTTGATTTAAAGGCCTTAAAACATGTGTAAATAAAATATGTGGTTTGTTGGATCATATTTCTGTTAGAAACCACTTGAAACATTTTATTCACGAAAAAATGTTTTGAATTACATGCTGTGGGATTATTTTAAGAAGCTATATAAAAAGGCTTAAAAAAAATCATTACAAAAAAATCTTCTTCCAATTTATTGGCACCAAAGCTCATCTTTTTTTGGTTTATATCCCGTGAATTTTATACATTTTTAACCTATCTAGAACCAAAACTTAACTTAGGTACCTGACATCTAAAATTGTGCAAGCTCTTTTTGAGTTAGGCGCGTTCGCAGTGCCGTGCAGTGCTAATTAAAGAAGGGTAGGCAAAAATTGGCATTTTTTTGCCACTTACACTCTTACTACCAGTGACGGATCTAGGCGTGGGCAGAGTGGGCACCTGTCCACGACGCCAGGCGCCAGGGATGCCGCAGGGACGCCAAATTGTGCCCGAAATCGTAGAGTGGATCGCCAAATTTTGTCTTTGCCCGCGAAGTATTTACCCCAGATCCGCCACTGTTACTACATACACATAGGTATACTAGAAGTAGTAGAAGTAAACTACAAGTGAAAAATTCCGAAAAAAAATATATAAAGCTAATTAAAAAATAAATTTAAAGATTTACTTACCGATTAAGCGTTATAGCAACCATGTTAAGTAACGAAACAGCAACATTGCCATAAAACAGTACGGGAAACAGTTTGCAAAGGGCATCGCCTAGCAACCATTCTTCGTGGATATATCTTGTTGCGGTCAGGGGTAAATTGATCGCGCAAAAGATCAAATCAGAAATACAGAGGGAAAGGACAAATGCCGTTGTGGCCTGAGGTCGAAGCTTCGGGCATCGTATGAGAGCTACTATTGTCACAAAGTTTCCTAGAAAAACACAGTAAATCAAAAAAACATACACGAAAACGAATCAACAAAGATATTAAAAGTTTTAAATAGTTTACCATATTTAAGGCTCATTTTCATGCGACATAATAATGTCATGACAATATGACATTTAGTTCACACTTGGTCACAACAATGCGACACTGCTATTTTCACGAGGTATATTACGTGGATCTAGTAAAATGTCACAAAAATATCAACATGATTTAGATATCGTGACACTAATGTATATATATATTTATCGGTTTCACAACGTTCTACGTCTTCCGATACCCAATCTCCACTCGTTTCTGTTTGCCCATAATTCATCATCTAGGCCTCTTATTCTTATTTCACTATCTATTCCTTCTCTCCAGCTTCTCCTTGGTCTTCCTCGTTTTCTTCGGCCAGTTGGTTTCCATTGTAATATTTGTTTAGGTAGTCTTCCATCATCCATTCTTTGTACATGTCCGTACCACACCAGTTTTTTTGTTCTTATATCATCCACTAGAGTACGTTCACCCACTGTCATAATTTCTCTTATTCTTTGATTGGTAACTCTTTCTCTTTTTGATTTCCCTACTGCTCTTCTCCAATAGTCCATCTCCGTAGCGGAAAGCATTTTTTCTGTTCTATCTTTGATTGGCCATACTTCTGAGCCGTATGTAATAATACTTTTTACAATGGTGTTATATATAAGCTTTTTGTTATGTTTTGATATACTTTGGTCCCAAATTATTCCATTTAATAAAGTTATTGCTTTTCTTCCTTGTACGTTTCTATCTTTTATAGCTTTGTCTAGTGTTCCGTCAGCTGTAATTTTTAGACCCAAGTATTTATACTCATCACAGGACTGAATTCGCTGCCCAGTATTTAAGATTAGATCCTGTTTCGTTCCACCAATACACATATACTCTGTCTTATTGATATTAACCTCTAGTCCCCACTTATTGTACTCGTCTATTAGTTTTCGTGTCATATATTCGAGGTCGTCATAATCCTGAGCCACCACTATCTGATCATCGGCGAAACATAAAGTATACAAGGTGGTTTCATTCAACGGAATTCCCATGTTTTGGCATTTTCTCTTCCAGACTTTAAGGACCTGTTCCAAATATATCTTGAAGAGCGTAGGCGAGATACAGCAACCTTGTTTAAAACCTTTATTTACTTGAAAGCCTTTGGTTAGTTTTGCTTTTATTTTAACTTTTGCCTTACTATTGCGGTATAACTCTTTGATGGCCTTAATTAGTTGTACGCTTATGTTTGTCTTTTCCAACGCTTTCCAAAGTAGATTTAGTGGTATACTATCATATGCCTTCTGCAAATCTACGTAAAGCAGATGGAGCTCTTGTCCGTATGCCATTTTCTTTTCAATAACTTGGGTTATACAAAAGAGATGATCTGAAGTCGATCTACCCGCCCTGAAACCAGCTTGTTCTTCTGCCTCCATATCTTTATATTCGCTCTCCACTTTATTTCTTATTATTTTGCCATATATTCTGCTTAGCGTACTAGTTACAGATATACCTCTATAATTGTCACATATATCTTTCCTTCCTTTTTTGTGTATTGTGGATATATATGACGTTTTCCACTCAGTTGGTACTACAGCTCCATTTAAATATCTTTGGAAAAGATTCCGTAATCTACAAAACAATTCTTCAGTGCCATATTTAATAAGTTCAGCTGGGATATTTCCGGGTCCGGCAGATTTACCGCTTTTTAAGGTTTTGCACACGTTTTTGACCTCAGATATTGTGAGGGGTACTGGAGATCCCATCGTTCTAATGATATTGTCTCTTTCGTCTTCCTTGAATTCTGCTCTATCTTCAGTTAAAAGTTTTTTAAAATGCTCATCCCATTCTTTGTCTGGTATTGGTGAAATAATATCTCTGCATGTTTCTTTTTTGATCGATCTTATAGTTTTCCAGCTTTCGTCACTAATGTCACGGCTTCAAATTGTTGCCGTGACAACGTGACTTTGAAGTTTGCATGATTAAAAATGTCACGACTTTTAGTGTCATGGCACTAAAGTCGCGACATTGTTGTCACATGAAAACGAGATACTTTTACTAACCATGGTTTTTTACAAAATTTACAGGGTGTTGAATAAAATGCTAATGAGGAAAAAAACTTTATATAAACTTCTTTTGAAATACCAGGGTGTTACAAATTTTCAAAAAAGACCATTTTTTATTAATATTTGTGATACTGCTGAGAAGATAATTTTTTGAAATTTGGTTCACACGTTCTGTTTATCAAGAGGCATTTTTTTATTTCGGCCATGCAGTGGCGTTTGAGTGGGAATTACCGACATAGCACAACCACGTGTTTAACACGTAAAAAAGGCGTGATAAAAAAAAACGTTGATTTTAAAAGCTGCTAGAAAAAAACGCTTATTTCATATATGAAAACAAGCTTAATAGGTCATTCATTAACGTTATAAAAAATAACGTTGCAAAAACTGCGTTGTAATAACGCCATTGTCAAATTAAAACAGCAATATTTTTACGTTAATTTCACGTGATTTTTATACAAAATCACATTAGATTCACGCCTTTCTACACGAATTTTAAAACGCGACTTGCATGTCTTTTCTACCGAATATTTTTGAGATTTTACTAGCAGCAGCGCCACCTATTGTCGACATTTTTCACTTTGACGAAATCTATCAGGCGGTGTTGTGGCCTCTAAACTCCAAAAAACTGCTAAGGAACTGATCCCTGATCCTTCACGATCACGACGCATCTGTTATTAACCTAATAAATAATATTGTGTGAATGTGTTTACTGTTAAAAAATCTTGTTTAGCTTTTAAAAAAAAATAAATGTATATAGATACCCAGGTAGCAAGGGGTCATCAAATGACGTCTTTTTTTCGTCGAAAAGTGGTCATTTGGATGACCAGCAGGTCATCTACCAAAAAATGTTGTCTTTAAGGCGTCAGTTACTTGACGTCTTTTCGTAGTGTAGTTTTTTACGTCTGAAAAACGTCATATATTGGTCACTACCCACACTGCACACTTTGTCCAAGGGACATAAACTCATATTTACATAGATGGTGCCCCAGTCAGTACTTGACCGGATTTATACGGAATGTGGGGGTACGTATGTAAAATAAATTAAATATTAAATCAAGACAAACTTCGAGGCTTCTTTCGCTTCAAGATGGAGATGTGTAGTCTAGGTATAGGTCTATTTTGACCTGTACCTGTTCCAGTACTTCCAGGTCTAAGTCACAGAAGAGTCACCTTCTGTGTCTAAGTTTCCTTCAGTGTTCACAACTGCAGGAAATATTTCATATATTCAGACGAGTTTAAAAAAAGTCATAAATAGGTTTGTGTCTCTGTGTGTGTGTCTGATGTTCTGATTTGGGCCCAAATACGTCATATTGCTCACGTCTTTAAAACGTCTGAAAATGACGTCATTTTGGGTGTGTCTTTTGAACGTCATTTAAAGGTCATTTACACGTCAGGTTAGAGACGTCAATGGACTTTGACGTTTAAAAAACGTGACTTTGCTACTGGGTAGATATATAGATATTTTGTCTTGCCTTGAGCGCCATCTTTAAAATTATCTTGAAGTGTTGTAGTCTTAAACCAGTGAACTTTTATAACTTCCTTTCGCGTCTATTTTAAGTTAAAAAAATGTTATTAAAAAAACGTGACCAAAAAAGACGCAGAAAGTTAGTAGGTTTGAGAAGTCTTAATCTAGTGGCGTTTTAGAACAGGACTTTTCAAGTGTGAATTGGATACATGAAAATAACGAGGGAAAAAAACACGTTATATACACAGCACCAGAAACTTCAGCGAAAAGTACATTTTTATAGCTGGATTTCTCCTTGTTTTTAAGTTATCTTTGAGAGATTGTTTTCAAGTAAAAAAAAGGTTGTTATTTTTGATCACGTTAATTTAACGTTGATGTGATTTTTGTGCCATGTGGGTATCCTTGTTATTTTTGAAGAAAATAATGTTCAATACGCCACTGTTCTTTTTACATAAAAATTATTTTAAAAATTCTTCTTCTTTTGTGTCGTTTCTTGATTTTTTTTCGTTTGTAGCGCAGTTTTTGTATAAAAACCGAACCGAACCATGCAAGAAGACATCAAAAATCAAACATTTTTTGCGGCTTTAAATAAGATTGCTCTCTAAAGTTTACCACTACATAAGAACGAAATTTTTGAAAAATAAAGTCATTTTTGTATAAAATTTAAAAAAAGTTTAAATTTTGTAAAAAAGTACGGTTTATGTATCGATTATTTTCTAACTGAAACTAAAGATTATAATTATAATGTCAAAGAAGAGGGGGGTGGGTCCCTCTGCCCCCCTGGATGAGCTGACTTACCAGCTACTCCAATTATGCAAAATAATATGGCACATACAGCCGCAAAAACTGTCGCTTCGTGTGGATACTGGATTCGTTCATGTGGCGACATAATCTCACCCAAAACACATCACAAATATTAAGTATGCCAAAACTCTCACAAAAGAAAAACTTTTACGGGTCATGAATTCACAAAATTTACCCTCTATTGTGCGTAAAAATCTTGTTCCGGACCGCTCGAACTACACGTTATCACAAGACTCGCTGTTATGAATGACTGTGTAGTGTGTGTGCTTGGAAAACAAAACAAACAACACGGTAGACCGGGGCTAATCGAGACAGTTTTTACATTTGAAGAGCTTAGTGACACAAAATAAAATTGGAGGAAATTTTCTTTTAATTGGTAAAAAGATGCCATAAGGTACAGCGTGTCCCATTTTCGATGGGATTAAATGGGAAACTCGGTTATTATTAAAGATATTGATTTTCTGATTGCACCTTACCGTGCTCTTTTTTTGAGCCCTTAAAAATGGCGTAATCAGAGTTTTGCTATACCCCGTAGTTTCGCTAATACAGGGAGTTTTTGAAAAAATTGTATTTTTAATAATCACTTGTATCTCGCTTATTTTGCTAGATATTTTTATTCTGTAAAAACCTTTTCATGGCAACTTTTTTAGAAGAAAATAATGGCGTTGTCAACTTTTTAAAATATTGTTTAGTTTTTGAGATATGGTATTTATCATAAAAAAATTAAATACATACCTGGATTTTTTTATTACTATTTTGATTGGTTTCATGCTAGCATTATCATAAAATAATAAAATTTAAAAAAAAAAATTGTTTTAAGGTAAAAAAAAATTATTTAATATTTTAAAAAAAATTAGTCCGAACGTGGATATTTCCAACATAAATAAAAATTAAAAATTGCTAGATAAACAATTTTTAGTTTAACTGTTTTGATACTTGGCATATTAAAATGGTTTTACGTTAATTTACAGATTTATTTGAAACAAAGTCTACGAAAAATACAAAAAAAAAACAAATTATAAAATATAACTAATTTTTCTGATTACCATTATGTATAAGACATTGTTGGCATTTTTGAGTAATTTTTCTTAACGCATTTTGCATAAAAATATTTCTGCCATTTAACTATTGGGATTTTGTTGCTTGAATGAAGCAGTCAAACATATCACATTTTTCAAAATCTGGATATGGTCGATTTCTAGCCAGTTTAAAATAATTGTAAGCCATTCACAAAAATTACAAGTAAAATGACAATGTCAATTCCACGCTTTTGTTTTGTAAATTTCACGACCTGCTGTGCTACCATCAAATAATTAGTATGATATTATTTTTGAAACTTTTTAACGTTTTTACTTTATTTATAAATCTTTTAATTATCATTTCAAAACTGATAAACTAAAGATCGTTTAACTAGTGTGTCTTGCAATTTTTAATTTATAATTACGTTGGAAATTTGCAGGTTCGGACTATAATTTTTTTTCTTCAAATATTAAATAGTTTTTTTTAACCTTAAATCAAAGAAATATTAAAGTTTTATCATTTTATGGTAATAATGGCATGGAACCAATCAAAGTAGTTATAAAAAAATCCAGGTCCGTATTACCATATCTCAATAACTAAACAATATTTTAAAAAATTGACAACATCATTATTTTGCTCTAAAAAAGTTGCCATAGAAAGGTTTTTACAGAATAAAAATATCTTGCAAAATAAGCGAGATACAAGGAATTAATTAAAATGCAATTTTTTTAAAAACTCCCTGTATTAGCGAAACCACGGGGTATAGCAAAAATCTGATTACACCATTTTTAAGGGCTCTTAAAAAGAGCACGGTAAGGTGCAATCAGAAAATCGATATCTTTAATAATAACCGAGTTTCCCATTTAATCCCATCGAAAATGCGACACGCTGTACACTGGAGTAGTGTATTTTTGGGGCAAGTGGAACCCTCGACCTAGTTTAATTAAATAATCTTCGATACGGTGTCACAATCTCATTACTAGAATCCTACCTATTTCTCCTACATGCTGCGAGTTGTTTCCTGTCTGCAGGACTTCATTTGCAATGTGATCGGCAGCCCAATTGAAACATTCTCTACAGAGGTAGGGTAGCAAGTGCCACGTGTTTTTACAAAGTGCATAAAAAATTGCAGAAGTTTGTAAAAATATCTTTTTTTTTTAAAGTAATTACCTCATAAGGAATAGTTATTTATGTTAAGGGTATATTAAACGTGGGTCTTTCATTTATATTACAGAAATGGCATGGGTTACATTTACCCCAAAAAATATCCATACGGGAAAGTGGAACCTATGTTATAAATTTCTGAAAGAATTCCTAAATTTTGCCAAGAGTGCCTAATAAAATATACTTGTTTAAATTTGAAATATTTGAGGAACTTTTATTTATTTTTATTGAAATATCTAATAGCTTCAGCCGACAGAAAAAGAACCATGTATAGAGGTAAAATTTGGTCGCAGATTTGCTAAGACGTCGAGCTTTTTCTGGCCTGTTGTTGAGGACAACAGCATAATAGAAAAAGATGAAATTTATATGCATTTACCCATGTCGTCCATAACTAAAAGGGACAAAATTGTGTTTAGTATATCTTTTGACAGCTATAACAGGTTAAATTTGTTTTTTTTTAATAAAGAATTTTTTTAACACATAAAACTTATCTTTTACACATACCCCATCAAAATGAATACATTTCTTAATAGAGAAATGAGACGTAGGTTACACTTAGCCCATGCATATGGGGCAAGTGGAACTTATGCAGTGTCAAAATAAAAAAAATCGGAAAAAAAAGTTGAGACGTTAGGTTAAAAATGTACCTTAACTAATCTTAATTAATATTATGCAGATTTAATTTTTTTTTATCAGTCTAAAGTTGCACTATGGCAATTTGCGGTCCAACTTACCCCGGTGTACATTAGTTTTAACTTTAAAAAACCAACCCAAATAGCACAAATAAAAAACGTTAAAAACACATACTTTTTCAAGTTTTGTAGGTCGTTTTTAACCTTATTTTCAAAACCACACCATATTAGGTATGGTTCGGCTCGTGGCACTGAGCAGGGAAATAAACAGAAAAGTCGGTAGCGACAGTAAGTATGTAGACACGTCGCTTGTAATTGTTCATTCTACTTTGAGATTTGTAAAAAATGATGAGATATCAAGTTATGGCCAAAACTAATAAGAAAAACTGTCTCAAACTAATTTTGGGTCCACACTACTTATACTAGTTGAAAATCGTACAGGGTTTGCCGGTATATTTTTACACTATATCTAAAACGCTTAATTGAATAGAAATCAAAATATGATAAACGCAAAAGTTTCACAATTTTTTATGAAGGTTAAGAATCTTCAGGTCAGAATGTCAAAAAAAAATTCTAGATATCAATAATCATCAATCAAAAAACAGGTGGAAGTTGGGCCAACGTGGCAGTTAATATGAAAATATTTTTTATTAGCGGTTTTTGATAGATCTGAGGTGTTAAATTTAGTATCTAAAGGAGATTTTTGCCACCGCAGGCGAAAATTTTTTTAAAATTATGTAGAATTTGTGGCAAATTTTAAATAAGTAATGCTGCTAAACTAAAAAATAAGTTATATATCTGGGGAAGGGGCGCCCGGGCCGCTTCCCCCCCCTGGATCCGCCACTGATTCCATGCAGCACAGAAAACACAGATACCATGGTTCTCCACCTTATCAATATTTTTACATAAACATCATATTTCACTAGGTTTTGAAACCTTTTTAACAAAGGTGCAATGAAGCTCAGTTTGACATTGTCGAGGACTATAAAATTATTTTCTATATATTTCCTACAATTTAGTTACACGAGGCGGAATAGGGCGCACTAATGCGTATAATTTTCCAACTGTTTTTTTTTGTAATTCGTTAAGAAGGCAACTCACATCTAAATGACTGCGTCGTAGCAGATAGCACTTGTCACATTCAAACTAAATACCTCGAAATTTAAAATAACTTGATGCCCAGGATTACTCACAGCGCATCATTCCCCAATTCTGCCCTACTCGAAATGTTTACGAAAAAACCACAGAATCTTAGTTCCAATTAGCTCCATTTAACTGTACCTATTATACCTATTATAGAAGTCCCAACCATGTGCGTTTTTGTAGTGGGGAGCAAAGTCATCCTTTATTAATGAAAAACTTGGTCGACAACTTAAGTGTGGTTTTCTCCCATCTATATGACCACACCACCAGGGGCGTGCCTTACTTTTTGATTGCCTGAGGCAAAGGGAAAAACTGTTGCCTCTCATTAAATTACAAACATCTCGTGATACTTTTCAATTCTTTAGAGATTAAAAGCAACTGCAAAATCCAGTAAGTAAGTAACACAAAACTTTGTTGAGGCCTATGCACAGGCTTTTAATGTACTATATGCGTTCGAAAATATAAAAAAGCTACTAGAAAACAAAGGGTTGCGGAACTTTGTTCGAAAACATTTTTTTGTATAATGTATAATAGTTCGAGAACAATTTCTTCAACCGGAAGTTTGTTCGAAAACAGTTTCTTTGAACCACAATTTGTTCGAAAACATTTTCTTCGAACGGAATTTTGTTTGAAAACGTTTTTCTTTGAAATAAGACAGTTGAAAAAAGAAATCAAATTTCTCAATTTTGAACAGAAAAAGGGAGGTTTCTTAAAAAAAAAAGTATTTGGCTTTTTTATTACTTGGTTCTTTTACAATGTTTTCAGGGTACAGGAGGTAATTTGCTTACAAAGCCTTAAAAATATGTAAGGTGTAAAGGCTGGTACTTAAAAGGTGAAAATAATATATTTTGTTGACTTATTTTATTAGAATTTCTGAAATAATCGCGCAAAGAAAAAATCGCATGCGCATTTAAAAAGCGCACAGAGGAAAACTTACAATTGCGGCGCCGGCACACAAAATTTGACCAGACTACCATGTCTTCTAGAGCGCCGAATCCAAGACGAGGTCTACTTTGCCCGTAGGCCCACAAAATATCGAGTAAATTGCGAAAAATTTGATCAAAGTATGGTGCCTAATTTTACATGTTCAATTTTCAAAGCCTATTAAATTATTTACATTCGATAATTAGATTAGATTAAACTAATGTTGGCATTATTCAAGAAAAAATTCAAAATTTTTATTTGTCCTATTTTTACGTAAGACCAGAAAATAATACTATTTTAACGAGTCTTTAAATACGAGTGCAGTAGTCTATTTATGCTCATAGTATAAAACGTATTTCCAAAAAAAATTAAATTTTCATAAATACACAATATCTTTTATATCGAAGAAAACATAATAACATCATGAAAACTATTGAAAAGTGAAGGAGTTAAAACGCATCTAACATCACGAAAAACAAATTAGAATCGGATAGAGTGTGAAATACGAAACTTTGCACTTGGTTTAAAAGTTACCTTAAGGATAGATCCATTTATGTTGCACTGGATGGCCAGAACTCCAACCCTTACCAAATAAACGCTGGTGTGCCACAGGGAGCAATCTTTTCGCCAACACTTTTTCTGATTTACATAAATGACCTCATAGATAAAAAAGTAAATCCACTTTATTGCTTTCCAGATGATGGCAAGTCTCCTCACTCATACCACCCACATGTCTCTCCGCACGAGAATTCTTAGATTAACTCAAATATCGCAGATAAATAACGACCTGGAGACAATAGAGGACTGGGGCAACAAAAACCTTGTACAGTTCAACGCGCAGAAAACCCAAGCAGCCCTGTTTAAAAAAAAAACCAGCACCGGCTCATTCAGCCAAACATCATGCTATCTGGAATTGCTGTCACATTGCAGAGCCAGTTGAACATCTTAGGAGTCAATGCAGAGACCAACATGTCTTGGCACAGTTACGTGGCAGATACAGCTTAAAGGGCGTCCCAAAAGCCTGGGGTGCTATTTCGTACAAGACATCTGTATACACCAAGCCAACTGACACTCTACAAAGCCCAGATTCGACCAACTATGGAGTACTGCTCACATGTATTTTAGTGCTGCACCCAAACATACCTTAATGCTTTTGAACACCGTGCAAAAACGAGCTATCAAGCTGATCATTGACCCCGCACTTACCCGTAGCTTGGATAGTCTCGAACATCGAAGAACTGTGGCCGATCTATCTCTCTTCTACAGGTTTTATCACGGAAAATGCCCCCGGGAGTAGCACCTACTAGGCGAACACGTCAAACAGACGGTAACCATCAATTTACTGTCAAAATAGAGACACCAAGAACCTCATTATATCAGAATTCATATCTTGAGAACAGCATCGCTGTGGAATAAACTCCCTGCGACGTTTTCCCTGCAGGTTACAACGTAAACCGTTTCAAAACCAAGATACACCAATATTTCCACGCACTTGCCGCTTCTCGAGCGTGATAGGAATCTCCTTGCGAGTGCGCATAACCGTAAAACAAATGAAGTAAATTTATGGGGATGGATAATAGTTTTTACGATTTCCATAGTAACTTAGGTACCTCATATCAAAAAAAGTTCAATGTAAAAGTAATTTGTAATAAGAACCGGTTCTCGAGACGGACCGGTTTAGAGCTAATTTCGACGAAAGTAAGAAAACCTTTATTAATTCACCCTTTCCAACTTTACGTAACGGTGCGTAAGATATCTGTCCTTCAGTCAAATTCATAACTCTATAAACTTAGCAATATATATGCATTAATTGTGATAAATTTGTCGTGAAAGAAAAAAAATCGTCGCGCCACACGTTTGCCTAGAAAGAAAGGGGTGGTAATCCTAAGTTGATTCTCAATTTAGCACTAGTCACGACCTCCCTAGAAAAAATGAAAATTTTTAAAATCAATATATGAAATATTTGTCGTAAAATTGTCGTAAAAACAAAAATTTTCTCGCGCCACCCGTGTTCTTGAAAAGGGGGAGTAATGCTAAATTGAGTCTCATCTTAGCACTACCACCCAGAAAAAATTAAAATTTTCAAAAACTAATAAATGGATTAGTTCGTAAATTTGTAGTAAAAGAAAAAACATTGTCGCGTCATCTGTTTTCCCGGAAACGGGCAGTGAGCAATTTTGAGATTTGTCAGCCATATCTCAGTGATCTTTAAGCTCTTTCACAAAACTGGCGATGATGTAGGTGATGATGTTCAACCTTTTCGCGCGATTGTAAATTTTTGGGGAAACAATCATTATATCCCGCTTTTACTTTTCAATTTAACCTTTTAAACTATCAAGCTAACGCCAGGATTTTGCGTTGTTTTAGAAATTATGAAAAAAGTGAACTCAAAAAATATTATGTTTTTTTTTACGGTTATGCTCACTCGCAAGGAGATCCCTATCACGCTCGAGAAGCGGCAAGTGCGCGGAAATGTTGGTGTATGTTGGTTTTAAAACGGTTCAGGTTGTAGCCTACAGGGAAAACTGTCGCAGGGAGTTTATTCCACAGCGATGCTGTTCTCGAGAGGTATGAATTCTGATATAATGAGGTTCTTGGTGAGTCTATTTTGACAGTAAATTGATAGTTACCGTGTGTTTGACGTGTTCGCCTGGTAAGTGCTACTCCCGAGGGGATCATACGTGCCAACTCTCAGAATATTTTCCGTGATAATACCTGTAGAAGAGAGATAGATCGCCCACAGTTCGTCGATGTTCGAGACTATCCAAGCTACGGGTAAGTGCGGGGTCATTGATCAGCTTGATAGCTCGTTTTTGCACGGTGTTCAAAAGCATTAAGGTATGTTTGGGTGCCGCACTCCATATATGTGAGCAGCACTTTATAGTTGGTCGAATCTGGGCTTTGTAGAGTGTCAGCAGTTGACTTTGTGTATACAGATGTCTTGTACCAAATAGCACCCCAAGCTTTTGGGACGTCCTTTTAGCTATATCTGCCACGTGACTGTGCCAAGACATGTTGGTCTCTGCAGTGACTCCTAAGATGTTCAACTGGCTCTGCAATGTGACAGCACTTGCAGATAGCATGATGTTTGGCACACCGGTGCTGGTCTTATTTGAAAACAGGGCTAGCTACTTGAGTTTTCTGCGTGTTGAACTGTACAAGGTTTTTGTTAAAAAAAACAGTAGTACGTAAGTATTTTAAAAACTATTTTCTTACTGCAATATCAATTTTTTATGATTCGATTATGACTTGAGATTGATTTTCTGCATAAAAATAGGATTTTATTTTTTAACCTCTGAAATTAGGTGTCTAGGAAACTGGTTCCAGAAAACTAGGCAAAACCCATTTTTAGACATATTTTTTGACTCCAGTTATAACCGGTTTTTACACTTTATATACCCAATAACCGTTAAAAAAAACGGTTATTTAGCCATATAAATAATATATTAAAAATCCTTAATTACAGAGTTCCGAAATCTTACTGGGTGGATCAAGTTTTTGTAAGTTTTTTCCAATAAAAAAAATTTTGGGTTGAAAATTGATTTTATTAACATTTTTATGTTATTCATCATTATCAATTCATTATTCTGCTACTATTAAAAAAAAAACAAAAAAAATAACCGAAAAACCTTTTAACCTGAATACTCGGTGTTTTCTATCGGTTATAACCGGGCAGTTAAAATGAGTGCAAAAATAACCGATTAACCGAAAAACCGGTATCTTCAATTAAATACGGGGACCGGCTTCGAGACGCCTTTTTTCTTGCGTACGAAGTAGATCAAGCATGCGTTTTTGTTCGAAAAATGCGTTTTTTTTAATTAAATTTGGAATTAAAATGCATAGTCGATACCTAAAAAAATCTTGATTTTCAGATGGAAAAAACAAAATCGGCATCCATTGGGGGGAAGGGGGGCTTCAGAAAGTGTGACAAAGTGGTACGAGGGGGTGCGAGGGGAGGGGAAGTTTACTACTTTGTTACGTAACATTTTTGAGCCAACATAAAAATAGAATAAGCTATCACTTGTTCCACATTTTATTATGACATGGATGGAGGGCTGTTCTATCTTTCCACTAATGGAAATTTTTACTGCGCGAATATATGTATCACAAAACATTTAACGCGAATGGACTGTGCAACGCAGGCACTTACAGCTCTAGGAATTTATTTCCTGAGTTTTTTAGAGCGCCTATACTTTGACCACGACAAAAAAACAGGGTAAAGCTGTTAAGACGAAAGCGCATGGTTTGCGCGGTTATTGTCGAAAGCGATAAATATATTGCGCTCTAAATAACGGCGCTAAAAAGTGTTTGCAGATCCTCATTTGCGCGGTAGGAATGTCTTGAGCGGTAAAAAAATAAACGTCTGGGTTATTCTCAAGAAAAAATCATTTTTGATGTTACCAGTCTATATCTTCACGACAAAAAAAAATCGCAAATGTTATTTATTTATTTAAAAAGATAGGGATCCACTTTATTCGGATCACAAAAAGAATTATAAAAATTATTTTAAACTTTTGAATTATTGCCAAAAAACTGGTCCAAATATCATTTCTCTGGCATGTTATCACTGAGAGTGCTCACATAAAAAGACAGACTATACAAAAACTATTAACATTTCTTAATAAGTGAATTTTTATTGTTAATGTGAATATCTGAAACATCGTTAAAGGGAAGATATAATTATTTTATACTTCATAGGTACTTCATAGGTTTCGTCGTCATTCCTCTGGCTAGCAAGAAATGTCTAAAAATCACGATAATAGATTGCAGCAATTGCATCCCCCTAAGCCAGAGTCCCTTTTCTAACCTGATTGTTGCATTGTGTCAGTAAACAAATGTTGTTTATAAAAACCACACGTGTTTTTTGTTGACTTTTGTTACAAAATCGTTTATGTCACACACAGTCGTATCATTCCTCTGTCATTCATTGTTATAAATAATTACTGGATTATATGTTCTCTTCCCTGTGAACTAACTTGTACGTTAGGATTACTGATATTGTCTTACTTAGGACAAATTAACTAATAAATCGTCATTCCTCTGGCACCATTCCTCTGGACTTTTAAGAACCAGAGGAATGATTGGAAGTCCAGAGGAATGGTAGGTTTTAGGTATTGTTATTTATTATTATTATTATTATTATTAAAGGATTTTATTGTCGCTTTTTACACGATTTGGACACAATAATGTTAAACTTCCTCTAAACTTAAAAGAGAGTGAAATAACATTGATACAAATGTAGTTTTTAGGTAACAATGCCATTATCACGTGAAGAAATATTAAAAGACTTGCGCAAAAGGGAAGCAGAGGAGAGAAGATACGAAAAGTTAAAAAGTGATCCAGAAGGACAAGAAAGATTGAAAGAGAAAGAGAAGCAATAATGTTTAAAGACAAAGGAAAAGATTTTAAAATACGATATTAATGATGAAGCAACATACCATAATTTACATTTCCTCTAAGCACTCGTCTGATGTTTAGTTTCACAAAAAATCAACTTCTCGCAACTCACTTTTATGATTTTTCCAGTTAAATTTAATTCTGGGTCCATATCCATAGCGTGATTGTCAACTGGTTCCACCACCTGGAATTTACTAGGCGGGTGGCAAGGTCGCCATGTAATATCCTTGGATATAATCTTACATACATTACATTTTGGAATTGTGATAAATAAAGGTTACAACGATGTTAACTGTTTATTGAATGTATGGCAATAATTAAAATAGTTTACATAAAGAGAATAGTACGGGTACGGGTAGCCCTCATTAGAGGTTTATCAGGGGAAATGAATCGACCTCTGCCTTCCATAGATTCCAGGTACTCACTGACCCGGAGGGTTAGCACCTGTCTAGTGTTCCTTTCCCAGGGATACGGGAGAAGACCACACCGGTATGAAAGGCGGAGAGGAAGGACCTCGGTACAGCGAACATAGTGTAGGTGGCAATCCTTCTTTCAGGGATAATATAAAAGGATAAACACTGCAACGCCTGACTCAGAATGAGCGGCAGGAAACAGCGTCTTTCCCAGAATGGACGGCTGAATAAAAACTCACCAACACGCTTGGCAAGACTGGTGTTTTAGTGATACTACCCCCAATGGAGAAATCATGGCGAATTTAAAAACGAAAGGAAATGGTCCTCAGGTGTTAAGGAAACACTCCGAATCCCATACCTCTATGGTCTGCCTCACGGAACAGAATAATACATATTATGAATATTAAAATTAAGGATGGTACACTAGGACACTACAGTATTTTCCTTTTTTATGTTACCAAACTAAGAGTTCTAATCATTTCTTTATGTTACTACATTTAAGTTTTTTATTTTTTATATTATGAGCCTTTTCTTTGTCGTATTAAATAAATAGTCATTCATCTATTCACCCCGTCATTCCTCTGGATTCATTCAGTTTTTTTAAAAGTGCTCCAAAACCATTGAAAAAATATATAAACTGTATGATCTTACACTATATCGGGTTCGTTGTGCAGTAATGATTGTATTCACGTTTTCAAAATTCGAAATCTAAATCAAAACAATATTTTCAAATTGATCAGTCAAAAATGATAGTTTCTGGAGAATAAGCCGTCTATAATTTCGCGGTAACGTTGTGCTGTAATACATTTATTTTTTTATCGCGCGGTAAAGACACGAATGACAAAAGAAAATTACGGTAGCAGTTCACCACCACGCTTAACCTATAAAAAATAACTTATTTTTGAGGTTTAGGGGGTGTTGTTAAGGTAGATATTACGTAATTTTAGGAGGGGACTGCAAAAGTGTTACATAGTTTTACAATGCGGTAGGGTCAAAAATTGGCAAAAAATTTGTTATAATATTTTATGAAAGGCCCCAAAGGGAGTGAGATTGAAACTGAAAAAGGAAAACAAAAAACTAACAAGACAAGCGAGATCTGGTTAGTGACTATAAGGTTAGACACTCGAGACAGAGACCAAAAAAAAGAAGAAGTTATGACTCCTGCTGATCCATTTGAAAAACATCGGACTTTCTCAAAAAAAAGCTATGAAAAAAAGTAAATAAAGTTAAAAAAAGTAAATAAAGTTTACAGCTACTTAAGCTCGTGCAGCACGGCAAAAAGTGCCTACTCCGGCCTACTTGCCGCACCTACGGCTAATTCGGGGAACTTTTTTAAAAATTATGAAATTAACTGTAAATAGCCTGACCATACCACAACTCGATGAATTGATTTAAAATGTATAGTTTCTAAAATTGAAATTTTCAAAAGTTCGCTATATGAGGCTTGTAGTATTTGACACCCTAAAAAACGGTAAATTAAGTTTTCGGAAATTGCTAATCACTGTGCAGTTTTTTCGCATCTAGAGATGGCACAACAATACCACAACTTGGTGCTTTTGTTTTTAAAATTTATGAATTTTATCAACGATTGATTTGGTAAATTTCTGCCAACAACTGCTTAAAAAAATACAAGAATTGATGATTTAAAGAATTTCTTTATTCAGTAAAAATATTTATAATCCCAACTAGAATAATGTTTTCCAATATGTACAATAATCGTAAATGGATGAACAATGAATTTTTTTAAACATTTTTTTACCGAAGGTTTGTGCGTTATTTAATACGGGATAGAAAAGGGCAACCATTTTACAAATATTACATTTATAATAATTTTATTTAATGTGTATAATTATGTTTAATAGACTTTTAAATTGAAATGAAATAATATCATTGTATTTATAATTTATAGCGTTGGCTAATTTTCGGACAGTAAAGGATTGCAAAACCATGTATTTGAAAAGAGAACTTAATGTTTTAAGTTTTTAAAAGCAGCGACGCCACGAAGAGCCAGAAGGGGCCCAGGCCTTCTCTAAAATTTGATCCCCCCCCCCACCCGAAATTCAGTAGGTACCCACCACTAAAAAAGGCTCTTGTCTAGACGTCTCCATGTGTGTCCGCACCCAAAAACAAAAGTGTTTAAGATAAATGGTACACCTACTGCAATTATGTCCTAAATGTGGCTATCATATAGCTGATAGACTGTAGTTGTAAAGATGTTTCTGAGTTTTTACATCTATTTAATAAGCTGGAAGAATTGTATGTTTTTATTTATAAGTCATTCATCCATACCTACGGAAGTTATAAATGTACAAAGAAGAATAAAATTTTCGCTTGCGGCATAAATTTTATATTTTACCGAAAAAAAACCTCATTTTTCAAAAATTTTAACCACTTTTTTCGTTATGGTTACAAATTTTTTCTCGTAACGAGATTTTTGTCGAAAAGTAGTTAATTTACCTTTTTCTAGTCATTTTTTTTTTTTGCAAAATTTTTCAGGGATGCCATAAATTTTCAAAAATTTTTTTTGGTGTGGCTACATACTTTTTTCTGTGGTCCATTTTAAATTTAACGGTTTGGGAGGGTTTATTGGCCATTTAATATTAAATTATGAAAAGAGGGATGCGCGTGATGGGCCCTGTTCTTTTAAATACAACCGGTTAAGATTTAAACGACCTAAATTTGGAAAAGCCCAACTTCTTGCCCCCCCCCCCCCCCCTTAATAGAAAACGCTGATGTCGTGGCTGCTTTTCAATCCATTTTTTTTTATTTCCTTCACTGTTGAAATGTTAGCCAAGCTTTTATTTATTTAATTTTTGTTTAATTACCTACTTTGACACATTTGATATTACAAAACCGTAATGACAGCTTACATATATGTAATGCTAAAAAGTCTGTCGTCACACCCTGTACATGGATTCATTTAAATTTTGGAAAAACAATCCATTGAATTAATTTTATTTATTTAATTTAACAAAATTATTTAAAGAAATTAGTGCAGGAACAAAAGGAGCATATCAGCTAATCAGCTACGCGGGGTTGTTTAAGTATATTTTGTAATTTCCAACTCAATTTTTATTTTACTTTTTCGATTTTTTTTTAACAAATATACTTTAATAAAACTAAAAAGGAAGGTTTTTTTAATCATTATACTTGGTCATTTTTTTTGAATTATAAGAAAATTAAAGCGCTTGTAAAAATTTGCTCCTTTTTTTCTACACATGATCTTCTAAACTATAACAACACTCGTCATCATAATACTACCATACTGCCCAAAAGTTTGTCATCGTAATTTAAAAGAACATGAAAATAGTCACTGGTAGGACGAAGTGAGCAAATCACGTCTTAAGCCCATAATCACATTACAAAAATGTATAGCGCATAGCATGACGCATAGTGGAAAAGTTCGCGCGGCGAGAGTTGAAGCCACCCACGTCACGGCTGAGGGGGATCAACTGGCCCCGCAATAGCTTGTGATTGACTGTTTCGGAGATCCATAGGCGTAGTGTTTTATATTGGGAATTAGTTTAATAAATTATAATGTGTAATTTATTCCGCACGGCACTATCCGACCACAAAGGCAAATACCAAGATAAAATTGATGACGTGCATGGCATCAACTTTCGCCGCGTGTACTCTACATAGCATAGCTGGTCTTATGGAAATGACCTTCACACTCGAATATTGCATGAAGGCATTATGCAAGTACCTTAACCTCAAGTTTTCAGGTTTTGGAGGTGCTTTTAGCCGGTTTGTTTTTAGGAAATTTGGTTTGTATTTTTTGATAACGATGAAATAGTGTTATATGCCGCTGTATCATTGGTTTCTTTGCTATATTTAAAAAAAATCGGCACATAAGATGGCGCACAAGAAGGTGGTGGTCTCGGCGGCTCTTGAGGAATAAGGAGACCACTGGAGACTTCCTCTCTGTTTTGCTGATCATGTTCAATACATTCTATTATTGGCTGGCCATAAGAAAACATAGGAATTCTCCATAAAAAGTTCAACCTCGTGGGAATTCCTATGCAAAACCAATATGGCGTCTTCTGGGCGATAGCTGATTGGTCGGAGCTTATGCTATGCTATGCTATGCGCTATGCATGTTTGTGTGTGTTAAGCCACATCCAGATATGAAAAGAGCTCACGCATTGTATTAAATATGGACGTGGAGTATAATCTACTATTTTGCTCTATGGTGTATTGACAAATCTAAAACTACAACTTACCAAAATACATTTTTGGCACTCTCGGAAAAAACTTAACATTTAATTTAACAAAAAAAATCATGAGCGTACTTTGTCTTATTAAAAGAATAACATTAATATTAACATTTTTTTTTCGGCAGTTAAGTAGATTTTGCAAAAGTTTGTGCCTAATCTCTATTTGTATCCTTTGATATTTTTGGTCAAATTTCCTTCCACACGACAACGTTTTACCAAATTTATGACATGCATATCATCTACTTTTTCCTAGGGTACGTGTCCACATTGAATTCTTTGGCTATCGTAAGTTTGTGCTCTCTTAAGAATTCTTGAAAATAAACTTGTATGGGAGTGGGTGTCTCTCTGGTTTCCGACTTCTGCTATAGCATTGTCACAATTTGAAATCGACTCATAGTTCGATAGTTGCTTTTCGACATCAAAGAACACCGCACCCGTTTACACAGGCCTTATGGGAAATTTTTGTCTCGTTGGAATTGGCTATAATTTTAGTATGTTATAGTAGGATATGTAACTAAAAGAAAATGTAAATAAAGTTAAGTTTAAAAAAAAAACAAAAATAACTTTTTTCTTCCAATATGGTGTAAAGCTAATAATTCATGCGAAAATACAATGTGCTAGTTTTGAATTTCGGTAGTAGTGCTGATATTAGAAAGTTAATTTTTTGACTACCACCCGTATATTACCCAATGAATTGAAAATAATTAAATTATAAGTGACTTTAGGCCTTTACAAAGTAGTTTTTAAGATCAATTAACTTTTTCGTTCAAGATGTAAGAGTTGATATTATTAGAACATACACAAAAACTGTACATATAAAAACTTAACTTTACTTACATTTTTTTTTAGTTATATAGCCTATTATAACATACTAAAATTATAGCCAATTCCACCAAGACAAAAATTTCCCATAAGGGCTTCAGTTGGCACAAAATACTCTCGAGAGCAGTTCTCAAGAATATTTCTCTCAACTGGACACGCACCCTTTAGTTAAATTTTGACGGAGAGTATAAAAAAATACACATAAATGGCGTTTGATTAGAGAAAGGTTCATGAAAAAGATTAAGAAAAAGTCCTATAGCTATTAACTACAATTTTAAATGTTTTAGTCTTCTTTGGACCAGAAGAATTAATATTAGGCACTTGGTAAAGTGCAGGTTCGGAGCCGAGTGCTTTTGGACCCACTGGAGTACACGAATATAGAGTTTCTTTTTTAATACTAACCTTTTATTTTTTTCTAATGTGCGAAATGCCGTTTTTATATGGAAAAGGAGAAAAGAGAATGAAGTCACTGGTTTTGGAGACCAACAAGATGCTGTTGTTGTCTTTAATTTTATTTCTGTGGAAGACCATACTTGAATCTTCATAGTTCGAAAGATTTAAGAAACTACGACTTTTAGCAAATCTTCTTACTTTTACCTTTATTGATGAATTAAAAAGTTGCATAGACATGAAACAAAATTTGCCAGATTTAAAAAAATACTCTGCCAATATATGGGCCCCTAAGCTCACACTAGGTACTATAGTTATAGTGTATGTGTGAGCTAATATAACTAAAAACTGAAATATATTTTACGCAACTCCAGATTAAATTACCTTTTGTTTGATACCACACAAGCCATGTTTTTACTTTAACTCAAATTTTTGAAATCTACCCCCACCCTTATAAAAACAAAAACTAAAATGTATTTTGTTTAACTCCGCACTCAATTACCTTTCGTTTGATATCACACACGCCATATTTTCACTAAAACTCTAATTTTTAAAATATACCCCCACCCTTTTTTTAAAATAAATTAAAATGTATTTTGTTTTACTGCAGACTCAATTACCTTTCGTCTGATATCACACACGCCATATTTTCACATAAATTCTAGTTTTTGAAATATACCCCCACCCTTTTATTTGGTTTGTGTTCTTTGAATTTTGGTCATTTTTAAATGGGACCATCTCGACCCAAGACCCAGCCTAAGTACCAAATTTCATTAAAATCGGCCAAGCGGTTTTTGAGTTATGCGCGTTGGTCGTTACAGACAGACATACAGACATACAGACAGACATACAGACAGACAGACAGACGGCGCAACAAAAAAGTTTCAAAATCATCTGAAACGCAAAGATATACAAAAATTTTTGAAATCGCAGCAACTTTTTTTTTCTCGAAAAAATTAGGATCACCATAGCTCACACTACTATAGTATAGTATATGTGTGAGCTAAAATTATCGTAATTATTATGAACCGCCATTGTAAATAAATATTAAAAAGTACAAGCTATATTTGAGGTCGACCATGAAGTAACAAAGCCCTTTTATAGCCATAGAGTTCGACCCTCGGTACGACCTCGTTACATCAATTTTTGTTGATGACCTAATGGAGTACTTTGCCACGATCAAAAGTAGAAAAAACACTTGGGAAATTAAATTCTTTTAGTTGTATACAAGGTATTTTAGCTCACACATATACTATACTATAGTAGTGTGAGCTATGGTGATCCTAATTTTTTCGAGAAAAAAAAAGTTGCTCCGATTTAAAAATTTTTTATATATCTTTGCGTTTCAGATGATTTTGAAACTTTTTTGTTGCGCCGTCTGTCTGTCTGTCTGTCTGTCTGTCTGTATGTCTGTCTGTCTGTCTGTCTGTCTGTCTGTATGTCTGTCTGTAACGACCAACGCGCATAACTCAAAAACCGCTTGGACGATTTTAATGAAATTTGGTACCTGGGCTGGGTCTTGGGTCGAGATGGTCCCATTTAAAAATGAACAAAATCCACCGAACACAAACCAAATAAAAGGGTGGGGGTAGATTTCAAAAATTAGAGTTTATGTGAAAATATGGCGTGTGTGACATCAAACGAAAGGTAATTGAGTCCGGAGTTTAACAAAATACATTATAGTTTTTGTTTTTTTAAGGGCGGGGGTAGATTTCAAAAATTTAAGATTAAGTCAAAACATAGCTTGTGTGGTATCAAACAAAAGGTAATTTAGTCTGGAGTTGAATAAAATATATTTCAGTTTTTAATTATATTAGCTCACACGTACACTATAACTATAGTACCTAGTGTGAGCTTAGGGGCCCATATATTGGCAGAGTATTTAAAGAGTATTGCTCTTAATACATTGATTCAGTTGTTTTTAAAGATTTGATATTCTTTTTTTCTTTAAACATACAATCAAAATCATCTTATGTAAAATAAATAAAAACAAATTAAAAAAAAGCAAATAATTTTTTTAAAATAACTGCACAGATGGCTTTTTAGCTCACACATATACTATACTATAGTAGTGTGAGCTATGGTGATCCTAATTTTTTCGAGAAAAAAAAAGTTGCTCCGATTTCAAAATTTTTTATATATCTTTGCGTTTCAGATGATTTTGAAACTTTTTTGTTGCGCCGTCTGTCTGTCTGTCTGTCTGTCTGTCTGTCTGTCTGTCTGTCTGTCTGTCTGTCTGTCTGTCTGTCTGTCTGTCTGTCTGTCTGTCTGTCTGTCTGTCTGTCTGTCTGTCTGTCTGTCTGTCTGTCTGTCTGTCTGTATGTCTGTCTGTAACGACCAACGCGCATAACTCAAAAACCGCTTGGCCGATTTTAATGAAATTTGGTACCTAGGCTGGGTCTTGGGTCGAGATGGTCCCATTTAAAAATGAACAAAATCCACCGAACACAAACCAAATAAAAGAGTGGGGGTAGATTTCAAAAATTAGAGTTTATGTGAAAATATGGCGTGTGTGATATCAAACGAAAGGTAATTGAGTCTGGAGTTAAACAACATACATTTTAATTTATTTTAAAAAAAGGGTGGGGGTATATTTCAAAAATTAAAGTTTAAGTGAAAATATGGCGTGTGTGATATCAAACGAAAGGTAATTGAGTCTGGAGTTAAACAAAATACATTTTAATTTATTTTAAAAAAAGGGTGGGGGTATATTTCAAAAATTAGAGTTTAAGTGAAAATATGGCGTGTGTGATATCAAATGAAAGGTAATTGAGTCTGGAGTTTAACAAATAACATTTTAGTTTTTGCATCTTTTAAGGGTGGGGGTAGATTTTAAAAATTTCAAGTCAAAACATGGCTTGAGTGGTATCAAACAAAAGGTAATTTAGTCTGGAGTTGAATAAAAGATATTTCAGTTTTTAGTTATATTAGCTCATACGTAAATTATAACTATAGTACCTAGTGTGAGCTTAGGGGCCCATATATTGGCAGAGTATTTTTAATGGTCACTGAGACTTTTTTAAATCAGTAGGTCTTCTAGGGGTCAACTTTACTTTTACATTTTGAGTAGTAACACTTTGTTTTGAAGTTCTCTGGAATATCTCATTAACTAATTTTTTGAAATTTTGACAGAATTGCAAAGGGGCTATCTGTTATTGGACCTTCAAACAAGATGTTACTCAAACCACTTTCCCCATTCAAAATATAGAGGTAAATTTTATCCCTCGTAGGCGACGACTAAATTTTAAAATATCCAAAAATTGTCAATCTCGCAAAAAACCTCGAAATGTCCGAGGATTTTTCCAAAAACGTACGACACATTCCCGAAACAGTCTCTGTCACCTTACAAAAAACACATCCTGTATATTACGCACGATATTTTTTAATAATATGTTTAAAAAAAGGAAATTACGATATTATTGCTAATGACAAAAAGTGAGACAAATAAATTAAATTTTGTCCAGTGGGTCATTGAGCAAGTCCGTCCCTGTGTTATCAATATTGCTACCGGGACTACCGGGAGCGGGGGTAATGTTTCGGTGGTGCTATAACTGTGACGATACGATCTGGCGTTGCTGATTGGCTGGGCTGGATTGTCCGCTGCCGCGTGTTGTATTTTGAAGATGACGCTCGCTCTGTAGCAATTCGTGAGCAGCCCGGTCCATTTCTTCTTGCGTCATATCCAAAGCCTCCTGCATCTCTTTCGACGTGTTCCTCACAAAATCTGCATCAACGTATTTTCCTAAAAGGTAAAATTTAATTATTCCATTATTACACTTTTAAAAACCCAACAAAAGAAAAAGTAAAAATTCAGATCAAACCAGAATAATGTACGGAACACTAAAGGGGACTGCTGCCGGATACGAGACTAGAATATCTGTTAGCTTCTCCGACGAGAGACATAGTATGGCGAGGGTGTGATCATTGAAAAGGAAATTATAAAAAATAATAGTATTAAAAAGCTTAAATGACTTTCGTGCAGACAGATCTTGTAATGATAATGCTTTTGTCAGTGTTGGTGCAATCTAATATCAATCATACATACAAAAAAGCGACAAAAGAACTATAGAAAGGGTCAAAATTTAACCCTAAAATTGGAAATCGACTTTCAAAAGAATTCCTGGTAACAACAGGCTTAAGATAGGAATGTTGTATCTTTCCAACTCTTTTTAAAATATATGCTGCAGTAGCACTAAAAAACTTTAAAATTAAAGTATGTACACGGTATGAGAATACAAGTTAACGACCGATGTACCATACACACACACGACAGTTTGCTGACGACCACGTAATTGTAGCTAATGATAAAGAAGACATGAAGTATATGATCAGAAAGTTAACGGAATAATACCAAAACTGGGGGTTAACAGTGAAAGTGGACAAGACACAATACTTATGTATTGGAAAGGAATAAAGTGAGTTAGAACTAGAAAATATAAAAACAATATCTCAATGCAATGTGTATGTATACTTAGGTGTCACATTTGATAAGTAAGGAACAGACCGTAAAGAACTGGGAAAAATAATGGAGCAAAGGGATAACAAGAATGTAAAATTTAACATATATGAAACAATGGTGAAAAGTACGCTCTTGTATGGAATAGACACTTGTCTCGTAACGGAAAAATACAAAACAAAAATGGAAAGTGTCGAAATGGATGCAATAAGAAGAATAATGAGAATATCTAGAACAGATCATATAAGAAATGAGACCATAAAAGAAAGCATGGAAATCGAAGGAAGCAAAACTAACATCACTAAAAGACAACTGATATGGTACGGCCATGTACAACGGATGAACGACGAAAGACGATCAAAGCTGTTCCCAGAATTGCAACCAATAGGGCGCAGAAAAAGAGGGCGTCCTAAAAAAACCTGACAGAAGATGATTGTCAGGATCAAAAGAGATGGAGAATAGGCGTCGGACAATGGTAATGTTTAACGATTTACGGGTTTGTTTTAAGATTAACGTAGTTTGGTTTGAATAGGATTAGAAAAAGAAGAAAAAAACCTTTATTCCAAACCTGGGGTAAATTTAAAGAACAAAAGATTATAAAAAAGTTTCCTGTGCTTGCCTCTTTTTATTTTATATATTCATAAATTCATTGAAAATGTTGATTTTCGAATCATGTTGTGTTATTATTTTTCTTTTCTCTAATTTTATTTTCGAATCATATTTGGTTTATATATTTTTTAGCTCACACATATACTATACTATAGTAGTGTGAGCTATGGTGATCCTAATTTTTTCGAGAAAAAAAAAGTTGCTCCGATTTCAAAAATTTTTATATATCTTTGCGTTTCAGATGATTTTGAAACTTTTTTGTTGCGCCGTCTGTCTGTCTGTCTGTCTGTCTGTCTGTATGTCTGTCTGTCTGTCTGTATGTCTGTCTGTAACGACCAACGCGCATAACTCAAAAACCGCTTGGCCGATTTTAATGAAATTTGGTACCTAGGCTGGGTCTTGGGTCGAGATGGTCCCATTTAAAAATGAACAAAATCCACCGAACACAAACCCAATAAAAGGGTGGGGGTAGATTTCAAAAATTAGAGTTTAAGTGAAAATATGGCGTGTGTGCTATCAAACGAAAGGTAATTGAGTCTGGAGTTTAACAAAATACATTTTAGTTTTTGTTTTTTTAAGGGTGGGGGTAGATTTAAAAAATTTGAGTTTAAGTCAAAACATGGCATGTGTGGTATCAAACAAAAGGTAATTTAGTCTGGAGTTGAATAAAATATATTTCAGTTTTTAGTTATATTAGCTCACACGTACACTATAACCATAGTACCTAGTGTGAGCTTAGGGGCCCATATATTGGCAGAGTATTTTTCATAGAGACATAGGAGTACATGGAGAGGAAGTAATCATCGAAAAAGAAATGATAAAGAATAGTATAAAAAAGCTTAAATCCGGAAAAGCTAGCGGACCTGGGGGAATATATGCTGAAATGCTCAAATATGGATCAGAGAAACTACTCGAAAATCTCACATATATTATCAGTCAATGCATAAACGGACATCCAGTACCTAATGATTGGAAAATTGCATTCATATCCTCAATACATAAAAAAGGAAACAAGCTGGATTGTAACAATTACAGCGGAATTTCAGTCACCAGCACTCTAAGTAAATTGTACGGTAGGATTCTTAGAGATCTAATAGAGAATGATTTTCATGAACAAGAAGAAGAAGAGCAAAGTGGGTTTCGTGCAGGCAGATCTTGTAGTGATAATGTTTTTTGTCTTAAACAAGTAATTGAGAAAAGAAGCGCCAGAAATATAGAGACTCATGTTACCTTTATGGACCTACAAAAAGCATATGATACCGTTCCAGTAGAAAAATTATGGACGGTGTTGGAACAAACTAGTATCAATTATACATACATAAAAGCGATAAAAGAACTATACAAAGGGTCAAAATCTAAAATTAAAATTAGAAATCGACTTTCAAAAGAATTCCTGGTAACAAAAGGCTTAAGACAGGGATGTTGTATCTCTCCAATTCTTTTTAAAATATATGGTGGCTCCAAAAAACTGGAAACGTAAAGTGCACGGCATGGGAATACAACTTAACGACCGATTTACTATATACACACTACAGTTTGCTGACGACCAAGTAATTGTAGCTAATGATAAAGAAGACATGGAGTATATGATGAGAAAGTTAACGGAAGAATACCAAAAGTGGGGACTAACAGTGAACGTGGACAAGACACAGTACTTATGTATTGGAAACGAGTCCAGTGGGTTAGAACTAGACAGTGGACAAACAATGTCTCCATGCAATGAGTACTTGGGTGTCACATTTGATAAGACAGGAACAGAGTGTAAAGAATTGGAAAAAAGAATAGTAAAAGCAAAAAAGGTTATTGGATGTCTTAACAGTATTTTATGGAGCAGAGAGATAAGAAAAAATGTAAAATTTAACATATATGAAACAATGGTGAAAAGCACGCTGTTGTATGGAATAGAGACTTGTCGCTTAACAGAAAAATACAAAACAAAAATGGAAAGTGTCGAAATGGATGCAATAAGAAGATCAATGAGAATATCTAGATTAGATCACATAAGAAATGAGATCATAAAAGAAAGAATGGGAATCGAGGGAAGCATAATGGATGACATCACTAAAAGGCAACTGATATGGTACGGCCATGTACAACGGATGAACGACGAAAGATTACCAAAACAGGTCTTAGAATGGCAACCAGTAGGGCGCGGAAAAGGAGGACGTCCTAAACTAGAATGGCAACAGTCAATCCAAAGATCAATGAATCAAAAGAATCTGACAGAAGATGATTGTCAGGATCGAAGGAGGTGGAGAATAGGCGTCGGACAACGTAGAAAAACGTTCTAAACCGACATAGTAGTAGTAGTATATTTTTTTTCTTTGGTGGTTTTATGGAACAGCGTATATTATACGAATATCGCCACCTATATCAACTTGTTCTTAATATTGTGTATACTACATTTCCAAAATAAGGGCATTATTTATTTATTTTATTTACTTTGGCTGGAACCAATGAACTTGTCAAGTTCATTGGCTGGAACTCGAACCCGGAAAGTATGACTTGTTTGTTTTAATTTGATATAGTTTCTTCCTGCATAATTTTAAATCTGTCAGGAAGCTAATTCTTGAATTGTGTTCATGTGAAATTTCATGCGAATTTTCACTTCGTTTGAGAGAGTGATAGTTTGTCTGTATACTTAAACGCCCAAGGCTCAGAAGAGTCCCAAGGGACGTTCCCGTCGGTTCAAAATTCGCCGGTGAACGTTCTTGTACTATGACAGGATACTGGCGCAGTAATCGCAGAAAATTGTGCAGAAAGCAAAACGTTTTGTTTTATATATTCCGTTTATATGTCAATGTTTGTTTGTATCGTTGTTTGATAGAGGATTTCTGTATTCTTTTTTTTTGTTTTCGTTAAGTGGGATCCTCCCGGTATGGCTTTTAATCTTCCGGTCCGGAAAATGTCCCCGCCCTCAATTAGAAACACTAAAAATGTACGGTTACAAAATACACAGAAACTAAGGGAATGTTCAAAAATACGAGGAACACTCATCAGACCCAGGAACGACCACATCTCTCGAGAGAACGTTCATTGCTATACAATTATTCAAGAATTAGCTTCCAGGTATTTTAATGATGGCTTACCTAATCCTTGTTGGGCTAAAATTCTTCCGACGAGACTTTCGGCCGACCCGATGACTTCAAACGAAGTCGGCTTTCTCTCGGATGGGCTTCCTGGCAGTGAATGTGTTAGTCGGGCGTCCACCACGTGACCATTGAGTCCCCCCTGAGTACCTGGAACTGACAAACAACCAAAAATTGAAGTCTTAGAGACAAAAAATTATTTATTTCTTAGAAAGTAAACTATGAACACTGAAAGTGTCATTGAGACTCTTACCAGTGGTGGATCCAGGGAAGGGGGCAGAGGTACCCGGGCTTTCCCCCTTTCTTGGCATAAAGCTTGTAGGCCTTGGTTCCAGTAAAAAAATACACTTTTTTAGATTTTTACGTCAAAAATTTTCAGGTATCAACCCTTTTAAGAATGACATAATTTTGTTTCTGGTTGCTCCTGTTTCCTTGGACTTTTTGCCACCGGACATCCTGAATCTGCCACTGATCCTTACTGATCGATGGATCAGTCCTCATAAAACTTAACATGCAACTCTACTAGGTATCACAAAAAACAAAACAATAAAAAACACACATAGCATTATACATAGGTATTATTAAAAAAAAGGCAAAAAAAGCCAAGGCGTCAAGTACCTGTACCTACCAGTACAAAAGTTCATTAAAAAAATAATATCTCGGCTCTTTTTTGCATTTTTTTTAAAGAGTTAATGAAAATTGACAATAAATAACATAACATGAATTAAACAAGAGTACAATAAATAACGAAATAAGAATAAGCTTCAAGAATGTGGCTTAATGAAAACTTTTTCACTGTAAATAAAATTCTGCTTTTTAATTTAAGCCTTCGCAGTCGCGACGCCAGGGGGTAGAGGGGGCCCAGTCTCGCACTCCTGAAATTTGTTCGCTCCCTCTGCAAAAATGGACCCGTCTCCGGTTTAAACTTTTCCAGGCGTGCCTGCACCCGGAAACCCTAGACCTAAATAGAAGAGCGCGCTTCCTATTATGCAGTGCGAATCCTGACTTTTGCCGTACAAAACCCATTTTTTCCCCATAGTAGATAGAAAATATGTATTTTTTAAAAGTTGTATGTTTTTATAAGTCATTTCTCCATACATATGAGGGGTTCAGAATTGAAGTGGATCAAGTCCAATTTCGCACTATTTTAAGCTAGTCCTCTTTAAAGGTACAGTAAAATTTTTCTTTTTGTTGCGCCATTTTTGAAAAAAACCTAGTAATTTGTTTAAATTGCAAACATTTTCTTCAGTGACGCCATTTTTTCGAAAAACTACAAATTATCTAAAATTATAGCCTGCAGGGTCATCTTTTTTTGGTATGTTACAAACTTTTTTCTGTGGTGCATTTTTTCCCCAAAAGTAGTTAATATTTCTCACGTGCGTACGCAGCAGAAAGTTGATCGGCGAAAAATGGACATTGTAGTTTTAACTGCTTTTGGAGGTTATTTTAATTTTGAAATTCTAATTAATAACATTGAGATCAGTTAATATGGTAATCATTGTAACTAAGTGCAATATGACCAATAAAACTCTTCAATTCAATAACCTCCAAAAAAAAAACAAAACCACAATGCCTCAAGCCCTTCAAAATAGCCCGACTTGTTGCGCCCCTGCAAATCCAAAGGAGTAATGTATAAAAAGTGCCTTGGCTTAAATATCTTTGACCCTTTTTGTGAAAAAATTCTCTAGCCTAAATTTGGACATGATTTAAAGTAGAAAACGAGCTAAACATCTAATAATCAAGGCGAAAATCTGAACATGCTCTCCATTTGCGATCTAGAAGCATTTTATATTACTTTTCAGCAAATGGCAATTTCTCCTTATTGTGACCCATCTGAATCTGAATATCTCGGTTGCGCCCCCTCCCCCTAAATGTCGATAGGGGATAAGAAAGTCCCCCCCCTAGACCTACCAAAATCTGGATTTTGTAGGTTTTATTCAAATTTATTTATCTTTTAGCAAAATATACAAAAAACACATTCATATGAAGAACAAAATTTTCTTTGTAACCATGTATTGGCCGATAAGGTTAGAAGAAGGATGTAGCGCTTCAGTAACGTCTGTTAGTTCGGATTATTTAGAAAAACCAAGTTTGTTATGTTTTAATTTAATTAGTATCCATAAAATAAAAACAAATAACCATTTACAAACATTTATTTGTCCTACGCCAACTATCAACATGAATTTTTCCCAAAAATCAAGATTAAAATGGTATAGCACAAGCCCCCACAAGATTTATCTCTGCATATCCATCTGCGATCAAGCCCCCCCGAGGATTTATTTTTGCGTACGCGACTGTATGTTTATCATAGGTTTTATAAAGTTTTCTCTAAAAGTACACTTTTTGATAAAAAATGTGTTTTGGCTTTTTGTAGAAAATACTATTTCCTTTTAAAAGCTGTATAATAATGTGGGGTCTGTCACGTTTAAGGCTCCAGGGAAACTTATAAATATATAATAAAATAACAAATCTTCAAAAATAACGAAAGGAATAATTTCTGTTACATGTATTTATTTTAAACTAACCTTTTTTAAAAAAAAATCTTTTTTACCATACCTCACCTCACTATTCAAGAAAATTTTACAAAAATGGTTTTTGGTGATTTTGGAAGGCGACCGCGATTTCGTGGCACCCCTGAAGAGTTAACCATGTCATATATGAAGGGAAATTTTATTGCACAAAAAACATTTTGTCTGAAAAAGCTTAGTTTTTAAGAAAATTGGAAAAAACATGTAACAAAATTGAAATGTTAGGTGATTTTACTCTATCATACAGAGTTTGAAATAATACTTTATTGTCTACTATGAAGTAAAAAACATGTTTTTTCATAAAGAGTTTTTTTTAAAAATCGAGAAAAACTTGTGAAAACATATTATTTTTTAGTTTTTAAATGACGTTCTTCTACGGACGTCACTGGAGGTTGTTATAAGTCAAACCTCACCGAATTATATATATATATATATATATATATATATATATATATATATATATATATATATATATATATATATATATATATATATATATATATATATATATATATATGTATATAGTTTACATTTTTGATATGAATCTTAGTTTCTAAAAACATTAGATAAAGCGTGAAAAAAATGGTTATTTTGTGATTCGTTAAAAATTGATTTAATTTACGATGTTTCAATGGTAAAACCTGAAACTGGTAAAACCAATCCGACCTTGTTATACAGGGATTAAAAGATAAATTTATTTTCTACTACAAAGTTTGAGACATTTTTTCCATAGAGCTTGGGTCGGTGGTCAGCTTGTCGGTTCTGAACGATCGAAATTATTTTATAGTTTTAATTTTGACAAATTGATGCTGAAAGTTAGAAAATGTTCACTATCGTTTAAAAAATTTGATTTTAGTATACTGTGCATTCTGGAGATGGTACAGTGTACAGTCGCCTCCAAAAATAATGTAACATATCGTTTTTTCCTCTTAAGCAAAAAACTTATAGCTTTTTTTATTTAACTTTTTTTATAAAAATTTAACTCAATTTATTAATCTTACTATACTATATATCAATTTTTTACCATGCACTGATATTCTTTATCGTCGTCTTTATATTCACTATTTTCACATACATAGTGAACCGGTGTTTTGTGAAAGATTTTAAATAAATTTGAAGGAAGTTCACGAGGTAAAAAGTTTTTACAAAAAAGTTTCAGCAGATTATATCTGTCTCCGTCGCGACGTCAAAATTAGCCTCAAAACTGAGGCAACCCTGACCGAAGCTGCAAATTGACAGTTGGTCTCTCCTCAGTAAACACCATATTTCATATTCCTTTTCAGATAGCCACATCATCATTTCATCTCCTTCCATTTTATGGTTATGCTCGGGCTGAATGAAGCCTAATGAGGTAGAAACGCGTCCCCGAGCTACCTTTACCTCTGAGGTCTTGCCCGTGAAACTTTTTTATTTTAAATAAATTACGTCGACCAATCCCGTGCGCCAACGCTGAAACAATAACTCATAGATAATACAGCGGCAAGAAGCGGCAGCTGAGTTTAGCACCTATACAACCCTTGATGCATGATTAAAATAATAAAGTCACAAACGCAATTGATACGTAACGATATAGACTTTTTCAGTCCAATATATATAATACATATTTGAAAAATTATAATAAATCAATACACAAATTTATCTAATTTTTTTAGTAAGCAAATTGAAACTTTGCAAATGGTTTAATAGTAAAAATTAAAGATACTAACCCATATTTTAAATATACGTGAAGAAATCATCATATAATCTCTGGTTTACCAACTTGGAACACTTTTGAAAATCGCCTTTCCGCGCGGGATATGTGTGACAACGAGTTAGTTGATCGATTTTCTGCATTGGGGTCTACTAATAAGGTAATTGGGCACTTTTTTAAGACTTGGTGGTTATGATAGGAAATAGTTCAATATTGAGGTTTCGATCGTCTAAATTTGACAAGCCGAGCCCCATGCGGCGCCGCTGAAATATTTGTAATCAATCTAACCTTAACGACTTATAAATGTTAAAAAATTAATTTTATTTTCTACACTATAATAAGGTTTATTATATAAATTTTTTCCTTAGAAGCTTAGTTTTTGAGAAAATTTGAAAATCCCTAAAAACTGCAGATTTCGGGGAATTTGAGGCGTTTTTAGGGGATTTTCCAGCTATTAAAAAAAACTAATATTATATTATTTTTTAGCAAACAATTATACATTTTAAATGCATTCACGTGTCAGATGAGGTTTTGCAGTGTCAATTTAAAATTTCTAGCTTAAATATTTCAGCCCCTGTCAACATTACAGGGGACACAACCAATAAATTCGGATTTAGCGGGGTCGAATTATATATCTGCGCTAAAGTAATAAAATATGCTTTAGAAAATCTATTTCAGAAATTGTGTCTTGACTATAAGAAACAACATATACATAGATGATGATTAAAAGTAGGTATATGATGGCTAACCTCTGCCATGGAAGGAAGCCCTGTGATTAAGAGAGCACCGCGCATGCTTTCCATCGGGTCCCAACTGACTCAAGTAGTGCCCAAAAGCAGGTCCTGCGCCGGAATCGTTGTCAGACCACTCCGCCGGAACTGGCAGGAACCCAGCAACCGCCATTGCTTGCGCCTGCGCAAGTTTTAGGCCGCTTGCAATGCGACTGAAACCCGGCGACGAGTTGTGCGAGGCAGTCGCCGCCGCGACAGCTGCCAAAGCGGACCCGTTGCTAGGGGACTGGGGAGATGATGTGGCCGACATACAGCGAGCTCCTAGAGCGCCTAGGCTAAGGTGATTGCGACGCCTAGGAGGAGGCGTCGGCGGCATTAGCTCTTGGTTGTCGTCCTGAAGACTATATAAAAGCGAAAAAATTAAGCAGTCAGTTACAAACTGGGCTTTGAGCTATGCTTATAACATAAAATCTATGTCATATTTATAGATTTTTTTTGAACCTTTGCAATAAATATAGATTCACTTTGATCTATGTACATGTACATAAAGCACTTCACAATAATATTGGCTAGTTTTTATCGTGTTATAAACAAAAAATAAATTAGATGTAGTGGCAACCACTACGGCTCAAGCGCGGATCTGTTCAAAAATCTAAAGGGGGGGGGGGTAATGGTCGACGGAGACACTTATTAGCGGTTAGCCTGATTTTTATTAACTAAAAGTCCATATATTTTTTCTTCTAGGGGGGGGGGGCTAATTACCACGTTACCACGTTACCACCCCCCTTAAATCCGCGCTTGCTACTACCAAAGGCTGAAAATTACCACCTGACCTTATTGCCTAATATAAATCCACTCCCTTTTTAAAATATCACCCACTTCGATCTTATCTAAAGTAGCCTCAAATGTATAGTAAACACGACACAACCTTGAAAGCACGAAGTTTATTTTTAAATGGAAATTTCTCCCAAAGGCCCAGTTTATAACAAAAAACCAAACAGCTTTTGTTAATCTAACAACTAACAATCAAACAATTGAAAATTTGTTAGGGGTAAAAATTCAAACTATTTTAAACTTTCAAATTTCACACCAAACAATTGAAAACCGCAAAGTATCAAAATTTAGAAACTATCACACTCTTACCCTGCTTTTCATAGCTATTTGGGTGCAGGAACCCTGATCTACTGAAATTTGAAAATATTTATTTAGATATACATTTTACTTACAATATCTAGAAAAGAAAGTGTAATGCACTAATTACATTGGACCCAGGTCTCGGTCAATTTCGTTCTAATTTAAGTATGTTGTAGCCCCTATAAACCTGACTTAAAAACCGGAAAAAAATTTGGGGGTTAATCGCTATGGTCTCTTAAATAGGGCATGGATTCCTCTGCAGGGACCCAAGGAAATGGACAATGAGATAATAGGTGCAAACTTACGCAAGCGAGATATCAATTTAGGGATTTTCAAAGATAGAGAATCCGAATTTTACATTTTTATCTAATTATTTTGACATTTATTTATTGACGAATATTGCAGCTGTTTTTACAACATAAGTGAACAACTACGAATGCCATATATAGATTTGTGAAACTTTGAAAAGGACAAATTTAAATTTTAATAATTTTTATTGTTCAATTATCTTGACATATGTCAAAATATATAACTGCTGTTTTCATGCCGTATGTCCAATGTATCCACTGATTTTAGGCAATAAGTGAAAAATTACGAATGCGATAAATAGATTTGAAAATTTTCAAAATATCAGAGTGTTTCCTAATTGAGTGTCAATATTCATGGGGGTGATTTTTGGGCCCATTAAAAAAAAACTTCATATGAACAGATGTCCTAAACGTCTTACCTTTTGAGATACAGGGTGGTAATGTTTTCAAAAATAAATCATTTAGTATTAATATCTACAATATCACTTCAGATATTTTAATGAAATTTGTCATACATGCACTATGAATCAAGAAGCATTTTTTAGTGTATCAGTGGCGTTCGTACGTAATTTGACCTGCCTATTTTGGCAGACATTGATGGCACGCCACTGATTTTTCCTGAAATAAAAATTATTTTTGAAATCCCCAATCATTTCTAACCAAAGTTGATCACTTGAATTTTTTCAATACGATGCACGGTTTTCGCTTAAAAAAATAAAAACCGTTTCTCTGCATGATCATAACAATATCGTTAATATGACCACCTTGTATCTCAAAAAGTAAGACGTTTAGGACATATTTTCATATAAAGTTTTTTTCTTAAAATGGGCCCAAAAAATCACCCCCATAAATATTGACATTCAATTAGGAAACACCCTGTATAACTGGTGTTTTTAGACGGCCATGTACAACGGATGAACGATGAAATATTACCAAAGCCGGTCCTAGAATGACAACCAATAGGGCGCAGAAAAAGAGGGCGTCCTAAACTAGAATGGCAACAGTCAATCCAAAGGTCAATGAGTCAAAAAAACCTGACAAAAGATGATTGTCAGGATCGAAGGAGGTGGAGAACAGGTATCGGACAACGTAGAAAAACCTTCTCAACCGACATAGTAATAGTCGTAGTTTTTAAACAATATGTGCCAACATACATGCGTATATCGATTTAAACCACCATTTGTCTAATTATTTTGACATCTGGATGACGTACGTCAAATATTGCAGCTGTTTTTACAACATAAGTGAAAAAATATGAATTGAGAAATTAACATACTGTAGTTTCAAACGTGGAATTTCGTACCCGTGAATTTAAAAAATCAAACAAGTTTCGTGGCTAATCGGGCAAAAAGGAGTTTTTTTTTGTTTCCCTTATATTTTTCCGTGGGTAGCCTGAAAGCTTAACCTCACGGGGGTCCAAGATCTAATGGACACCTAATAAGTGTTGACAGTTAACCGTTTCGTCCTTATGGGACTCCTCAGAACACTGCTGGTCGATGTGACAAATCTTGCGAAGTTAATCAGACGGTTTTGTCTCTAATTAAATGTAATTAGTGAGCGAACTATAGCAAGAGGCGCCATCTACCGAGATACGAGAGAAACAAAAAACTAAAAGCAGGCGAAAACACTGCTATACAATGTCGATCAATGAAAAGATCGAACGCAAATAAAAGAAAACAACTATAGTCCGTGACCTACGACAGCTCTTTGTCTTTCAGGCCGGATCAACACAGATTGCATTTTAACCCGTCTTCAAGACAGTGAGCGTCAATCAACGGAATTTTTAACCCAAATAATACTAACAAACGTAGTAACGTTTGATTTTTTAAACGTAGTAACGTTTGTTAGTATTATTTGGCTTAAAAATTCCGTTGAATGACGCTCACTGTCTTGAAGACGGGTAAAAATGCAATCTGTGTTGATCCGGCCTGAAAGACAAAGAGCTGTCGTAGGTCACGGACTATAGTTGTTTTCTTTTATTTGCATTCGATCTTTTCATTGATCGACATTGTATAGGAGTGTTTTCGCCTGCTTTTAGTTTTTTGTTTCTCTCGTATCTCGGTAGATGGCGCCTCTTGCTATAGTTCGCTCGCTAATTACATTTAATTAGAGACAAAACCGTCTGATTAACTTCGCAAGATTTGTCACATCGACCAGCAGTGTTCTGAGGAGTCCCATAAGGACGAAACGGTTAACTGTCAACACTTATTAGGTGTCCATTAGATCTTGGACCCCCGTGAGGTTAAGCTTTCAGGCTACCCACGGAAAAATATAAGGGAAACAAAAAAAAAACTCCTTTTTGCCCGATTAGCCACGAAACTTGTTTGATACTGTAGTTTGTAATTTTGCACTTCTTTCCTAAAAGCGTACGTCATCCAAATGTCAAAATAATTATACAGAGATACAGTGGCGTATATAGAAAAACGTTTCGGGGTGGGCCCGAGACCGTTTTGGGGGGGGGGCCGCTTCGGTTCGGTTCGGTTCGGTTCATTATATTCTGCAATGCGGACCGAACCGAACTCTTCTGTGTCTGGCCTTCACCTGCATCATCATATCGCTCGCTGAATGTTTCGAGCCGATTTCCCCCGAATGAGCGTTACATAGCCGAGCCTGACGGCTCAGTTGAATTCACTACCCACCAAAACTGCTAAACGCGCCTAAAGAAGTTTACACTTCAAAAACTACAAACATGTAAAACATCAATATTTTTATTTTTTGCACACTTAGTACTTAAAATTTCAACTCTACTCAGTGTTATATAATATAATGATTACTAAGTACCGAATACAAAATATCTGATACTCGAATAGGAAGTATCAGTATCTATTCGAGACTTGCAAAAGTAATCGTTGCACACACAACTACTAAGGGGTCATCACGGGGGTGCGGGAGGCATTGAGGCTGGTCATGGTATGCGCGCCGTGCAGAAGGAAGGTTCAGATTCTATGTACTGTAAAATTCTATTGGGACATGTCGTCCTCTCTTTCTATATTTCGTAATTAGCATGCGATATAACATCTTGGGTGCATAGAATTTCGTTCCAGTAAATAAAAGCGTTGTTTGCATATACGTAGTCTTCCGTATATGGAGAGTTGGAACACGAATACAAACACATACATCAGGTATTAATTCATAGAGTATATTACCACGGATCAAGGTGATCCGTGATATTACAGTCTTTAGTGAATTTCTTTTGGGATAATTATGAATTAAATTAAGGAATGATCAAAGTTTAATATATTTTTAAGCAAAATTTGGGAGTGCACGTGCACATGTGCACTTATGGAGAAACCGCCACTGATATCGCTTGCGTAAATTGGCACCTATTATCTCATTGCAAGTTTTATTGAGCCCCTGTAGAGTTCTAAATAAAAGGTAAGGTCGTAGCTCTCAACCTACTGATTCACCCCCAGTTTTTTTCGTGATTTTGAAGTCAGGATTACCAGGGCTACAACATACTACAAGACCTGGGTTTAATGTTATTAGTGCATAGTACTTTGAAAAATAATAATAAACTTCACCATTACCAAACGTAATTGTAAAATCGTGTATTCAATTTGAATCATTTAAAAAAGCATTTTTAATGCTACAAGCGCTAGGGATTGCCAAAAATAGACTGACTATAATAGCCAGCAGCGTTTGGCATGCTCTGGAAATATTCATCATGTTTTTTTTTAAAATATAAAGCTCTTATGATATTATGAGTTATTATTCTGTAAGACTTACTCGAAGACAGTATAAGTCGTCTTTTCGGCGTCGCCGTTGTGCAAATTGCTCAAAGTCTTTAGGGGAATCTCCTCTCCTTGTAAATTGCTGTTACTAATCCTGTGATGGACGTTCTTGGTCAAGTTCGTTATATGATTCATGCCCTCTGTTACCGCTTTCGTTATCGAATTGTAAGGAAGATGTTCCATACTTGAAGCTGGTGTTATTTTGATTTGTGTCGCGCTGTTGATTTTTAGCGATTTGGCGCGGCTAAAACTGGGGACACGTTTGATTGACGACCATACGTTGCCGAAGAGTTTATGATTTCTCTAAAAAAAGTGGTTTCATTTTTTATAAATTGTTTCCTTGACGACAGGATCACTTAAGTTACGGCAGTGCTAAAAAATAGCGCGGCGAAAATAGAGCAATTCAAAATAGCGTATGGGAAAAAATAGCGCAGGCCAAAATAGCGCATGGCTAAAATACCGCATGGCCAAAATGGCGCAGGCCAACATAGCACATGGCTAAAATAGCGCAGGACAAAATAGAGCAGGTCAAAAAATCGCAGGCCAAATAGTACATGCACAAAATGGCACATGGCAAAAATAGATAGGGTTCAGGTCTTCTTCCCAATTTTTGCTAATAATGTTTAAGGCAAATTGAACATCTCGCTCTGAGGATGCGAATCCGAACCAAACCAAACCGAACCGAACCGAACCAAACAAACAAATGAAAAAAAAAACTTTTTTCCCGAGATCCTACAAAGTGAGAATTCCATTCGGTTCGGTTCGGTTTGGTTCGGTTCGAATTTACACTCTCTATGATCCCGGAAAAAAGTCAGAGAAGTTTTTAGCTCACACATATACTATACTACAGTAGTGTGAGCTATGGTGATCCTAATTTTTTCGAGAAAAAAAAGTTTTATATACCTTTGCGTTTCAGATGATTTGGAAATGTCGCGCCGTCTGTCTGTCTGTAACGACCAACGCGCATAACTCAAAAATCGCTTACCCGATTTCAATGAAATTTGGTACCTAGGCTGGGTCTTGGGTCGAGATGGTCCCATTTAAAATTGAACAAAATCCGCCGAACACAAGCCAAATAAAAGGGTGGGGGTAGAATTCAAAAATTAGAGGTTATGTGAAAATATGGCGTGTGTGGTATTAAACGAAAGGTAATTGAGTCTGGAGTTAAACAAAATACATTTTTGTTTAAAAAAAAGGGTGGCGGTAGATTTCAAAAATTAGAGTTTACGTAAAAATATGGCATGTGTAATATTAAACGAAAGGTAATTGAGTTCGGAGTGAAACAAAATACATTTTAATTTTTGTTTGTTTTAAGAGTGGGAGTAGATTTCAAAAATTTAAGTTTAGATCAAAACATGGCTTATGTGGTATCAAACGAAAGGTAATTTAGTCTGGAGTTGAATAAAATATATTTCAGTTTTTAGTTATATAAGCTCACACGTACATTTAAAGTATAGTACATAGTGTGAGTTTAGGGGCCCACATATTGGCAGAGTATTTTTTAAATATATTTATTCGGTTTGGTTTGGTCCAGTTCGGTTCTTTTCGGTTCGGTTTGGATTCACACATTTCAGGATCCCGGGAAAAATAGCGCATGGCCAAAATAGGGATATTTTGTGTTTCGAAATTTTTTCGCCCGACCTGTTCTATTTTGGCCTTTGCTATTTTAGTAATTCGCTATTTTAGTAATGCGCTAATTTGACCTGCGCTATTTGGGTCATGCGATATTTTGGCCATGCGCTACTTTGTCTATCTGCTATTATGGCCTGCACTATTTTGGTTATACACTATTATGGCCTGCGCTATTATGGCCTGAGCGATTTTGTCCGCACTATTTTGATCTGCGCTATTTTGTACCACTACCTAAGTTACATAAAGAATAAGACGTGGCATGAATGAATAAATCGATGGTTGAAAGGTAAAAGGTCATAAGCGACAGTTTTCAAACTTTACAGCAAGGCCACTTAAAGTATTATTTGTCGCTTAGTTAAAAAAAAACCAGGATCCATTTTTTTTTCATTTGACTTAAGCGACAAAAAAATCATCGTAGAAGCCTGAATGATAGCTTATTCGACGCAGAAAAATAAAAATAAAAGACTTTGGCGTTTAAAACTCTATTTCAAATAATGTGTCGCTTATACCCTTTTGCCTTTCAACCATGGAAATGGAGTTTTATGGGCGGGAAAATCTCATGCACTTAGGCCACCTTGCCGGGCCCGTTGTACCCCACTGGCCACTGTTTCAGCCCTGAAAACCCGCCGCCTGTGCCTTAGCAAAAGAGCAGATTTTTATGAGCATGAAGTTAGCGAAGCACCCATCGCAGATCGAATCGGGACTAGGGATAATTTGCCGTTAATTAGTCGTGAATTAGTTGTGGAAAAATTAATTTTGTCGCTCTTATTTTTGACCGTTTTTGAGGGTCTTCACTAACTTCATATGAAGTTAGCGAAGCACCCTCGTAAAAATGGCTTTTATCAAAATCGAATATGGTGGATAATTTGCCGCTAATTAGTCGTGAATTAGTTGTGGAAAAATTAATTTTGTCCCTCTTATTTTTGACCGTTTTTGAGGGTGCTTCGCTAACTTCATATGAAGTTAGCGAAGCACCCTCAAAAACGGTCAAATGTAAGAGCGACAAAATTAATTTTTCCACAACTTATTCACGACTAATTAACGGCAAATTATCCACCTAGTAGCGGTTCGATTTGCGATGGGTGCCAAAATATGACGTTAGCGAAGCACCCTAAAAAAGGTTCAAAAATGAGAGCGACGAAATTAATTTTTCCACAACTAATTCACGACTAATTAGCGGCAAATTATCCACCATATTCGATTTTGATAAAAGCCATTTTTACGAGGGTGCTTCGCTAACTTCATATGAAGTTAGCGAAGCACCCTCAAAAACGGTCAAAAATAAGAGCGACAAAATTAATTTTTCCACAACTAATTCACGACTAATTTACGGCAAATTATCCACCTAGTCACGATTCGATCTGCGATGGACTAGATTTTTCTGAACCCTCGCCTTTGGCCGCTTTGAGGCAGGAATCTCGAAAATCGTGTATAGTGCCGAGACAATTTGAGGGGGGAGGGGGGTACGAGACTCCAAGAGGCAGTATTTTATGCTATTTTATGTTTGTATTTATAAAATATGTGGAAAATATTTTAAAAAATCTTAGTTTTGGGGCCCGGCTCTCCCCCTCCTATATACGCCACTGGTGGACAACATTGAAAATAAATCTGTCATCTGTTTGGGTGTTCCAATATGAATAAAAGCCAACAAAAGTCATCTGTTCTCGAAGTAGATCCAAAAAGATGGTCGTGACATTTGTCCCAAAAGTCGGTCATGTAGCAACATTTTCAAATCAAAGCCATTGGTACATCACCAGTTGTTTGCCGAAAGTCATCGCTGCGCTTCGAAAACCGAACCGAACGATGAATCATCCTCCATCAAGACAATGCAAGTTCCCACAAAGCACAGAAAGCCAATATCGAATTGTTGGACCATCCCACAACAGTTCCGACCTATTTTTTTACTTTTCGGAAAATCAAGTCGACGCCTTCAAGAATGGAATTTTGACAGCACCAACAAATGAGTAGAATTATAGCTGTGACAAACAATAAAGTTTTAGAAAGTTATCTACATTTTTATTTTAGCTGTATATGCAAAACTTCAAAGACAACCCTCGTAATCCAATTAAAAATTAATTTAACTTTAACTAATAAATTAAATAAAAAGATAAATACTCACGCGATGCATCGGTTCAGGATTGTCATCAATTAATTCATCTAAAGTACCACTAATCGCTCGTTTTAATTCAGGCCCGGCTTCGTGTAAAGTTCTAAGACCCGCTTGCAGCGTCACGGTATTTAGTTGTTCACTAACTCCGTCTTTCATTTCAAGTTCTTTTCTTTTTTTAAATCGTCTAAAGTAGTCTTGAATAAGGAACGTCGCGTAAAATTTACCGACGGTCACTTCATCGTCCACCCCGGGTGGCGGTACTACCTGGTCTAGCAATTTAGGACTAGTTCTTTTCCAGATTTTCTTAATTACGGCTCTTAACTCCGAGTTTGCATCGTCAATGTTTCCGTCGGTTTTAATTCTTAAAGAGGTCCGAACCACCGCGAACAAAGTAGCGTTAAACAACACGGTACCGTCACTATTTAAAGGCATGTTCATCGAAACTAAACGTTTACAAGCCACACGATGGGGACACAGTTTTCCGAAACCTAACGGCGGCGATATTTTACGAAGTAAAGTCACAACGTCTAAGTGCTTAATACGACCCTTTGCGTCAGGGTCGTACTCGCTCCACAGCCTTATAAATTCATCTAAATGGTGCGGTCCCAGGATTGACCAGTCTCTAGTTAAATAGTCGAAGTTATCCATAATTACGGCTACAAACAAATTTATAATCTGAAAAAAAAGCATAAACCAATTAAAACCAAAACTTTGAATTATCCGTTAAGGTGCCAGGAAATAGCACACTTAAGGGATTCTTGATGCCCTCTGCTATCCGTAGATAGTTAGAAAATCAGTGGGGTTCTTCAATATTAAATAAATTTAGAAAAAAAAACTTTTTGAAAGCAAGCTATTATAAAATGGACTAAAAATAAGGTTATTTACCCGTTTTTGCTTTAGCCTTGTTAACTCGAAGTTTAGTGAAAATCCAAATTCATTAAATTATAGCAGAGAAATGTAACGGTAGACAATTTAACCCAACCCACCCCAACCCTACTCAAACTACCCTTACATTTTTGTGATATGGATGGACATTATTATCCTTGCTTCATATTAGGCAGATCATCCGCGACCGGCAGTGTGTCGATTTATTTTGTCACATTAAAAAAGAAGAGAAAGAGAAATGCGCATGGAAAGGCATTTACCTAATATTAAATACGCTTTTATTATTATGATATCAGAACCCTCAAAAAATTATTTTATGCTTTTTATTCCATTTTATAAAAGCTTGTTTTCAAAAAGTTTTTTTCTAAATTTATTTTTAAATTTTTAGATTTGTCTATGCATTTCAGCTAGCGCATCAATATTGCAGAGAGTCTTTCCTGTCGATCCCTAAAACTGTTCGTTATTATTATGATCATTATACGAACGGATTAATTAATTTTGGTCGAGATCGAACAAACTAAAGCCTTACCTCTCCTACGCCCCCCCCCCCCCTTTTTTTAGCGGGAGAGCAGGTGAATTTTGAAATCAATCAGATACCTACGTGGAAGTCAGTTGAAAGTAATCAGAAAAACTTGACGTTAAATCGTCCATTTTGAATCCGCCATATTGAATTTTTATAATCTGATCAAAAATTCGTAATCCCGATCCTTAAAAACCCCCAGATACCAATTTTGGTGGAAATCCAACAAACTAAAATTTTACCCCCTCTCCGCCCTCCACGTTAGGGGGGAGGTAGGCAATCAGTGATACCAAATTATTGGATTGTCATCGGAACTATAACGTTATGCGAAATTTAAAGTTAATCGGATACGTGGAAGTCAGTTGAAAGTAATCAGAAAAACTTGACATTAAATCGTCCATTTGGAATCCGCCATATTGAATTTTTGTAATCTGATCAAAAATTCGTAATCCTCATCCTCAATAACCCCCAGATACCGATTTTGGTGAAGATCCAACAAACTAAAATTTTACCCCCTCTCCGCCCTCCAGGTTAGGGGTGAGATAGGCAGTCAGTGATACCACATTATTGGATTGTCATCGGAACTGTAACGGTATGTGAAATTTGAACTCAATCGGATAAGTGGAAGTCAGTTGAAAGTAATCAGAAAAACTTGACATTTAATCGTCCATTTTGAATCCGCCATATTGAATTTTTGTAATCTGATCAAAAATTCGTAATTCTCATCGTCAAAAACCCCCAGATACCAATTTTGGTTGAAATCGGACAAACTATAGTTTTACCCCCTCTCCACCCCCCCATGTTTGGGGTGAGGTAGGTACTCGATGAAACCATATTATTGTATTGTCATCGGAACTAAGACGCTATGCGAAATTTGAAGTCAATCGGATGTTTGGAAGTTCCTCAAAAATGAGTTGCAAGATTTGATTACATAAATACATACATACAGGTGAAGTTAAATAAAAGCTTGTAAGAAAAACAACTGTACCTAACGCTATTAACTATAGGAATATAAAATTTGAAGCTTACCAAAAAAGAACAAAGGACGTAAAAAGAAATAAAATAAGGATATGCGACATCTGAACCACACAATTTTTCATTGCTGGGACTAATATAGCGACTGTCGCATGGTGCATCCTTCGTATTGGCACAATCCATCATAATTTCCTGCCAAGCTTCACCTGAAAGAAAAATTATTACAGTGGCATCAAATACTGCTTAAGGGTAAGCAGGTCGTTAAGTTGTATTTATGCTGCATCTTTTACCATTAAATCAGTTGATTGTGCTATACTTGCTAATTGCTTAGCCTATTTGATTCCAATTAACATAAGAAGGTTTGGAATTGTGGTGTACGGTTTTGAGTAAAATGTAAAAAAACGGGATTTGAATATAAATGGTATTTTTGCCATTTATAAGTTTTTAAATATTTTTAATTAAATATTGTTTTTGACATCAACAAGCATTAATTATATGCAAGACTAAGTTAAGAATAAGTAAAATTTATGGAAACTCCGGCGACTTGTTTTTTTGGCATATTTTCAGGTCCGCTGTATTTTAATAAAAGTTATATTCGGCTAATATGTCCTTTGAGCCACTAACATCAAAATAATTCATGTTTTGTAACTGGAAACAAATTTGCTAAACTATTTTTTAAAAAACACACGGTGTAATTTTAACTATTATCGATTTTCTCCAGTCTTATTCCACGCATCTTGGCTTGCCTTAGTATTTTGTCTCTTAGTGGAGCGTTTAAAGCGCAGGCTATCTCTTTCTCGCCAAAGCGACGATGAGTATAGTTCTAGCCAATCAACGACAAGCTTTTTGTGCTTGCAAGCGTAGAGTTGCTTTAACTGAGACAGGAAACTTTCGAAAGTCGTTGGAGCAAACATTCTTTAGTTGGCTTTGCTTTCGTTCACACTTTTTAAGGGGTTTTTTTTCAACAATTTATCAATTATTTTAACTTTGTATGAAACTGTTAACTTTATTATCTATAATTATTTTGGTCTTTTCTTTTAGTGTTTATTTTAACTTTAAAGCTTTTGATTTTATTACTGTTTCCAATGTTTTTAAATATTACTAATATCTTTTTTCTGATTTTTAACATCAAAATACAAACCATTCGGTGCCCTAAAATCGGCATTTTTAATCAATAATATATAATATATCCCAGACCTAAACAGTAATATTAAGTAAATTAAACAGTTGATTGAATGGTTTCACCTATTCAATCAACGTTTAAAAGGTAATAAATAAAAATATTTACAACAAATATACAAAAGGTTTATGAAACCTAAAAGTTTAAGAAGTGTAAATATTTGAATACAAAAGTTTAATCGTACAAAAATTTGATATTTAAATGATAAATATAAGAAGTGAAAGTGTGAAGCTACAAGAAGAGAATTGAAAAGGTATGTATGATTTTCCTACATTGTTCATTCATTTGAGAAAAACGTTTACAGGATACTTTTCCTCCAAGAACCGTCAAATGCCCTTTAGATAACAAACAAGTAGTAACATTTAATGTTTTTATAAGTTATAAAAGCTGTAGCCTAAAATTGGTAGCTAACAACATTTAAGCCTTGGCCACTTGAGATGACAGTACCACTGTCATGCGATTTTGGTATTTAAAAAATATCATTGATAGTCTATGGACAAATCGGCCTAAAAGGAGGTTTTTCTTTTAGTGTTTATTTTAACTTTAAAGCTTTTGATTTTATTACTGTTTCCAATGTTTTTAAATATTACTAATATCTTTTTTCTGATTTTTAACATCAAAATACAAACCATTCGGTGCCCTAAAATCGGCATTTTTAATCAATAATATATCCCAAACCTAAACAGTAATATTAAGTAAATTAAACAGTTGATTGAATGGTTTCACCTATTCAATCAACGTTTAAAAGGTAATAAATAAAAATATTTACAACAAATATACAAAAGGTTTAGGAAACCTAAAAGTTTAAGAAGTGTAAATATTTGAATACAAAAGTTTAATCGTACAAAAATTTGATATTTAAATAATAAATATAAGAAGTAAAAGTGTGAAGCTACAAGAAGAGAATTGAAAAGGTATGTATGATTTTCCTACATTGTTCATTCATTTGAGAAAAACGTTTATAGGATACTTTTCCTCCAAGAACCGTCAAATTCCCTTTAGATAACAAACAAGTAGTAACATTTAATGTTTTTATAAGTTATAAAAGCTGTAGCCTAAAATTGGTAGCTAACAACATTTAAGCCTTGGCCACTTGAGATGACAGTACCACTGTCATGCGATTTTGGTATTTAAAAAATATCATTGATAGTCTATGGACAAATCGGCCTAAAAGGGGGTTTTTCTTTTAGTGTTTATTTTAACTATAAATCTTTTGATTTTATTACTGTTTCCAATGTTTTTAAATATTACTAATATCTTTTTTCTGATTTTTAACATCAAAATACAAACCATTCGGTGCCCTAAAATCGGCATTTTTAATCAATAATATATCCCTAACCTAAACAGTAATATTAAGTAAATTAAACAGTTGATTGAATGGTTTCACCTATTCAATCAACGTTTAAAAGGTAATAAATAAAAATATTTACAACAAATATACAAAAGGTTTAGGAAACCTAAAAGTTTAAGAAGTGTAAATATTTGAATACAAAAGTTTAATCGTACAAAAATTTGATATTTAAATAATAAATATAAGAAGTAAAAGTGTGAAGCTACAAGAAGAGAATTGAAAAGGTATGTATGATTTTCCTACATTGTTCATTCATTTGAGAAAAACGTTTATAGGATACTTTTCCTCCAAGAACCGTCAAATTCCCTTTAGATAACAAACAAGTAGTAACATTTAATGTTTTTATAAGTTATAAAAGCTGTAGCCTAAAATTGGTAGCTAACAACATTTAAGCCTTGGCCACTTGAGATGACAGTACCACTGTCATGCGATTTTGGTATTTAAAAAATATCATTGCTAGTCTATGGACAAATCGGCCTAAAAGGGGGTTTTTCTTTTAGTGTTTATTTTAACTTTAAAGCTTTTGATTTTATTACTGTTTCCAATGTTTTTAAATATTACTAATATCTTTTTTCTGATTTTTAACATCAAAATACAAACCATTCGGTGCCCTAAAATCGGCATTTTTAATCAATAATATATCCCAGACCTAAACAGTAATATTAAGTAAATTAAACAGTTGATTGAATGGTTTCACCTATTCAATCAACGTTTAAAAGGTAATAAATAAAAATATTTACAACAAATATACAAAAGGTTTATGAAACCTAAAAGTTTAAGAAGTGTAAATATTTGAATACAAAAGTTTAATCGTACAAAAATTTGATATTTAAATAATAAATATAAGAAGTGAAAGTGTGAAGCTACAAGAAGAGAATTGAAAAGGTATGTATGATTTTCCTACATTGTTCATTCATTTGAGAAAAACGTTTACAGGATACTATTCCTCCAAGAACCGTCAAATTCCCTTTCGATAACAAACAAGTAGTAACATTTAATGTTTTTATAAGTTATATAAGCTGTAGCCTAAAATTGGTAGCTAACAACATTTAAGCCTTGGCCACTTGAGATGACAGTACCACTGTCATGCGATTTTGGTATTTAAAAATTATCATTGATAGTCTATGGACAAATGGGCCTAAAAGGGGGTTTCGTGTGCAAGTTGTGCCAACTTTTTGCCGATAAGCCAGGCTTGTTAAGGGCACTCCATAGATCAGGGTTTGACTTGTTGTCATTCTGGTAAATGCGTTTTTTTAAAGATATGGCCCCCCCACCACTTTTTTTTGCACGATACTTTTTAAAACGACGTATCTTTCTCAAAAATAGTCATAGAGGGTTGCAAAAAATGGCAAATGAATCAGTAAGCACCCGCAATAAAATAAATTTCCATTTTTTTTTTCAAAATTTTGCTTCCTTTTTTAGAAAAAATAAAATAACTGAATTTTTACTTTTTTTTGTATGGCTAGTAAAGTTTAACCTACATTTTTATTAACACCAAAGCAAAATTTTAAAAAAAGTTTTAATAAAAGTTTTAGAATGAACATTTTTCTTTAATTTGGTGTATACAAGTCTTATACGAATGTAAATTTTGTATTTGTTTTAATAAAAAAACAACTCATTGTCACCAAAACGACTACCGAAGGTGTATTACCGTACACGGACGTCTTTACGCAGCTGAGGCGTCTAGTAAAACAGGTGATTTCTATTATTATTGTTATCGTTGTTTGATGGACATTAATAGGTCACAGACTAACGATTTGGATGTTGCCGGGCAAGTTTTTGGTCCAATTTTTTTTATCCCCCCTCCTTATATAGTCGTGTTCGAATTTCTAAAAATGTATCTAAGTTGACGCCCTAAAGACACAAATGGATCAAAAATGTGTAAAATCTGATTTAAAAATAAAATTATATTAGTTTTTTAAATTTTAGCTGCAAAATCCCCCAAGACCCCCCAGACTCCCCAAGTCCTGAAATTTTTAGATTTTTTTCAAATTTTCTTAAAAACTGCTTAGGGAAAAATATGTACTAATCTTTATTGTAGACCATAAAATTTCCTTTTCAACAATGTATAAGTCAGTGAGGTAGGACTAATGACAAACTCTCCAGCGGCGTGCGTTAATTGAAGTACTGTAAATAAATTTAAAAAAGAAACATGTTTATTACAGGTTTTACCTGATTTTGCCATATTGAATCCGCCTTATTTAAAAAAAAAGCGCGATTATGACAATGACAAAAAGTCAAAACCTGCTCTGCTAGGTATATTAAACATATTTAAGTTACTTTCAAAAAGTTCTCATGGTTTTTATTAAAAGCATAATTTTTAAATATAACCCAAAGACCCCTATTTTTTCCAGTTATTTGGAAATAACTTAAAAACTAATTAACGCATTGGAACACTTGATCCAGAGTTGAATAAAGAATCAAAATAGCTATCTTTTTTATATAAACTTTTTTTTCTAGCTCCAATAGTTTTATAAATAAAATTAAAAAAATAAAAAAAAATTACCTTTTTATGATTTTTTTTATTTTTTTAACAAATATAAAAAAGTACATATTTTTTTACCAATACATTTGTAAATACATTACAAAGCAAGTATTTTAAACTTTGTTCCATGAAAATCGGATAAGAAATAAAAAAGTTACAATTTTTTTAAAGATGCGCCTTTCCGCCATTTTGAATCCGCCATATCTTTCAAAAAGCATTTAACAGAATGACAACAAGTCAAAACCTAATATATGGGATGCCCTTAACAAAGTTAGCTTATCGGCAGAAAGTTGGCACGACTTGCACACGAAACTTGATATGTCCATAGACTATGACAATCGCCCATTGCGAGTAGAAATTTTAACATATAAAGGTGATCTCATGCTTTCAGACGTTGATACTTACGTCTAATTTGATTTCACACTTAACAGTGAGAAAGAAAAGTTATAAAATTAGTTGAATGGCTTGGTCAAGTGAATAACATGAGAACTAGCGTTCGTATACTGTGACGCTCACCATGATAGGAAGTTTTCAAAATTAGTTATCTTGATTTTGGTGGCCCAATTGTTAGGGGGTGGCGTATAAAGCCAGAGGTTACGGGTTCGAGTCCCAGCCGAAGCACAGAAATTTTTTTAAAATATTTTTTATTCAATAATTTTACCCCTGGTTTGAAGAAAATTAGATTACCTGTGGCAGAGCGAAATAATACTAAAACTGCTTGAAAAAACGTTGCAAAGTTGTTGTTTCTATTGATTGTTGAACCTGATTCTAAATCTCTGCTTTCTATTCTTCCAAATTGCTGAAAACAAAAATAGATCGTGGAAGAGAATAAAAAATTTATTAAATTTAGTATATATATATTTATCGGTTTCACAACGTTCTACGTCTTCCGATAGCCAATCTCCACTCGTTTCTGTTTGCCCATAATTCATCATCTAGGCCTCTTATTCTTATTTCACTGTCTATTCCTTCTCTCCAGCTTCTCCTTGGCCGTCCTCGTTTCCTTCGGCCAGTTGGTTTCCATTGTAGTATTTGTTTAGGTAGCCTTTCATCATTCATTCTTTGTACATGTCCGTACCACACCAGTTGCTTTGTTCTTATATCATCCACTAAAGTACGTTCACCCACTGTCATAATTTCTCTTATTCTTTGATTTGTAACTCTTTCTCTTTTGGATTTCCCTGCTGCTCTTCTCAAATAGTCCATCTCCGTAGCGGAAAGCATTTTTTCTGTTCTATCCTTGGTTGGCCATACTTCTGAGCCGTATGTAATAATACTTTTTACAATGGTGTTATATATAAGCTTTTTGTTATGTTTTGATATACTTTGGTCCCAAATTATTCCATTTAAAAAAGTTATTGCTTTTCTTCCTTGTACGTTTCGATCTTTTATAGCTTTGTCTAGTGTTCCGTCAGCTGTAATTTTTAGACCTAAGTATTTATACTCATCACAGGACTGAATTCGCTGCCCGGTATTTAAGATTAGTTCCTGTTTCATTCCACCGATACACATATACTCTGTCTTATTGAGATTAACCTCTAGTCCCCACTTATTGTACTCTTCTATTAGTTTTCGTGTCATATATTCGAGGTCGTCATAATCCTGAGCCACTACTATCTGATCATCGGCGAAACATAAAGTATACAAGGTGGTTTCGACCAACGGAATTCCCATGTTTTGGCATTTTCTCTTCGATACTTTAAGGACTTGTTCCAAGTATATCTTGAAGAGCGTAGGCGAGATACAGCAACCTTGTTTAAGACCTTTATTTACTTGAAAGCCTTTGGTTAGTTTTGCTTTTATTTTAACTTTTGCCTTACTATTGCGGTATAACTCTTCGATGGCCTTAATCAGTTGTACGCTTATGTTTGTGTTTTCCAACGCTTTCCAAAGTAGATTTAGTGGTATACTATCATATGCCTTCTTCAAATCGACGTAAAGCAGATGCAGCTCTTGTCCGTATGCCATTTTCTTTTCAATAACTTGGGTTATACAAAAGAGATGATCTGAAGTCGATCTACCCGCCCTGAAACCAGCTTGTTCTTCTGCCTCCATGTCTTTATATTCGCTCTCCACTTTATTTCTTATTATTTAGTACGACATGGTTATTATTAATTACAATATTGTGTAAAAATTCGCTTACTTGCATTCCAATCACAGCATAAATAAAAAACAACATAACAATTAGAAGGGCAACATAAGGCAATGCTTGAAATGACTTAAAGAAAGTCCACAGGAGTGTTCTAATACCCTCTCCTCTGCTAAGCAGTTTGATTAGTCTCATCACTCGAAAAAGACGGAAGAAGTTACCAGAGACTTTGATCTTGTTCTCCTTTTCTTCATTTGGTGGCTAAAAAAATCAACAAATTTTAATATAATCTAACATGGAATCAATCTCTAAAAAAAACGTGCAAAATCTTTTTCATTATAACTTTCAAACTAGACCATCGATTTTATAAATTAAATGAAATAGTTTGCAGAGAACTGATCAAAATTTAGGCAAAAATATTTCCTTAATTTCCAGGATGGTAGACAGAATCAGCCATGATCCCTCAAAGGGACGCACTTCGTCTATCCTTATTCCGTAAAGTTTTCAAAATGTTTTTTAAATTCGTAAAAAAACCTATTTTCACCATGTGCAACGAAGTACAAATCATTAAAATTGGTTTAGTGCTTCCCAAAAAAATATATTTTTTCTAACATTGTTTTTCCAATTTGCCTTCTTAATTTTGTTTGCATTAATTTTCTGGTAAAGATTTGTCCTCCAAGAAATAACAATAAGATGTGGTGGACAGAGGAAATACAGAAAATGGTCAAAGATAAAAAACTCACATACCTACTTGAAATGACTCAGTACCAAGCGAGACCTAAAAATCTACAGAGGAAACAGAAGACACCTAAGAAATTTGATACGCACAGAAAAAAATTAAATGTTCGAGCGCAAATGCCATGATATAAATGAATACGTAGGAGGTAGATAGAGTACTGAAGTATGGAAATTTATTTCTACAGTAAAAAACTCAACAAAAGATAAAGTAAACATCCAGATCATCAAATCAGAACAATGGATAGAACACTACAAGGGACTGTTGCAGGAAACGTGAGCCGAATATATGTCAGCCTCTCCGAGGAGAGACATAGAAGTAGACGGAGAGCAAGTAATCATCGTAAAATAAATGACAAAGAATAGTATTAAAAAGCTTAAATCCGGAAAAGCTAGCGGACCTGGGGGAATATATTCTGAAATGCTCAAATATGGATCAGAGAATCCACTAGAAAATCTCACATATATTATCAATCAATGCATAAACGGACATGCAGTACCTGATGATTGGAAAATTGCATTCATATCCTCAGTACATAAAAAAGGAAATAAGCTGGATTGCAACAATTATAGAGTAATTTTAGTAACCAGTACTCTAAGTAGATTGAACGGTAGGATTCCTGAAGATCTAATAGAGAATGATTTTCATGAACAAGAAGAAGAGCAAAGTGGGTTTCGTGCAGGCAGATCTTGTAGTGATAATGTTTTTTGTCTTAGTAAGTAACTAAGAAAAGGAGCGCCAGAAATATAGAGACTCATGTTATCTTTGTGGACCTACAAAAAGCATATGATATCGTTCCAGTAGAAAAATTGTGGACAGTGTTAGAGCAAACTAATATCAATCATACATACATAAAAGCGATAAAAGAACTATACAAAGGGTCAAAAACTAAAATTAAAATTGGAAATCGACTTTCAAAAGAATTCCTGGTAATGAAAGGCTTAAGATAGGGATGTTGTATCTCTCCAACTCTTTTTAAAATATATATCGCAGTAGCTCTAAAAAACTGGAAACGTAAAATACACGGCATGGAAATACAACTTAACGACCGATTTACCATATACACACTACAGTTTGCTGACGACCAAGTAATTGTAGCTAATGATAAAGAAGACATGCAGTATATGATGAGAAAGTCCACGGAGGAATACCAAAAGTGGGGATTAATAGTGAACGTGGATAAGACACAGTACTTATGTATTGGAAACGAATCCAGTGAGTTAGAACTAGACAATGGACAAACAATATCTTCATGCAATGAGTATGTATACTTGGGTGTCATATTTGATAAGACAGGAACAGTCTGTAAAGAACTGGAAAACAGAATAGTAAAAGCAAGAAAGGTTATTCGATGTCTTAACAATATTTTGGAGCAGAGAGGTAAAAACGAATGTATAATTTAACATATATGAAACAGTTGTCGCGTAACAAAAATATACAAAACAAAAATGGAAAGTGTCGAAATGGATGCAATAAGAACATCAATGAGAAGATCTAGAATAAGAGATCACATAAGAAATGAGATCATAAAAGAAAAAATGGGAATCGAGGGAAGCATATGGGATGAAATCACTAAAAGACAACTGATATCGTACGACTAAACACAACGGATAAACGACGAAAGATTACCAAAGTAGGGCCTAGAATGGCAACCAATAGGGCGCAGAAAAAGAGGGCATCCTAAACTAGAATGGCAACAGTCAGTCTAAAGATCAATGAGTCAAAAAAACCTGACAGAAGATGATTGTCAGGATCGAAGGAGGTTGAGAATAAGCGTCGGACAACGTCGTTCTAAACCGATATAGTAGTGGAAAATTTGTCTTCATCTTAAAATTCAAAGAAAACGTACAGAAGCAAATTTGTCCCTTCAAAGAGGTTCGTTTATTCTTATGTTTCAAGAAACATTTCATGTTTTTTCAAAATCATAGAAAAGCTTTAACTCCGCCGTATACAATGAGGTACGAATTATAGAAATTGGTTAAAGGGCTCCCAAATCAAAAAATGTATGTTTCAACCATGGTTTTACCGACTATGCGATTGCATTGTCAATTCATTCGACATTCATTTCCTTATAAATTTGTTATTAATGTATCGATTTAATTAAATAAAAAGCATCATGCTAAGAGTTTGTGTATTATAATAGTTCAATAGAATCGGTTCAGTAATAATTTTATGTATTTTATTAATTTCTGAACAAGCAACACTTAAGAGGGGCAAACTCGATTTTGTCAGCTTTCTTTTATTTCAAGATAGCGGCAAATCTTGATAATTATTCTTAAAGTGAACTGGATTCTTACCACAATGTTTTTTAATTCATTAAAATCGAATCAGTAAATGGGAAAATGAATGCAGACAAAATTCCGCCACGCTTGTTAAAATGCCGCAAGAGACAAATAACTTTAAAGTTTTGTTTTTGCAGAAGGCATAAGCAGAGACAGATGAAGGTTTCATCTGTCCGTGAAATAAGGCAGCACTTGCTGTCATATGTTTTTTAGTTTTAACGTATTACAAATAGGTGTTTTTTATTACATAGAGGGCATGATAGAGATCTCCTTCGAGATAAAAACTCAAATTCGAAAAGAAATCACTTGCGACCCTTTAACTAATATATATATATTATTGGTAAAACAATTGAAGCGTTTTTTCCAAAAACAGACCAAGTCATATATTTTGGTTTTCCTCAAAAATAGATGCATTTGATGTGGCGAAATCCCGCAAAGGCATTTTTAACGAAAATCAAAATTTATGTTATGGGCTGTTTTTGGAAAAACGCTTTAATTGTTGAGAAAAAAAAACATTGTGTGTGAAAATAAAGCTTTTTTACAAATTTAAAAAAACATTCTAAAATCATTCCAAAATACAAGAATAAACGAGCCTCTTTGACGGGTCAAAATTAATTCAGTCTGCCATCTTTTAACTAAAGATAACGGAAAAAAAATATTTTCTAAATTTATAATGAAAAATATTTTGTTTATTTTTTTTTTGGTCTACCAGGTGGTGTGCGTGCCTAATCATTAAACGAGATAAGGGGAATTTATCTAATACTAAAATTATTTAATAGTTTCAAGATGAATTGAATTGTCAGATGTAATCGCTTTTAGTTAAAAATCGAACATCATATAAACGTATTTCATTATTTGATATATCTCTTTATACTGTGTATACATATACCCGTTGCACTTTGTTCTGCTGTATTAAATTAATTTATTATATATAATAAATCAGTTGCTCTACACACAGAAACCTGACTGGTCATTTCTCCTTCCAAACCCCAAAGTATATAAGATGGCGCAGTGATAATTAACAGAAAACGAAACGAAACCACGCCGACAGCCATGTTGAAAAAGGAGAGATTTTGAGAACAACCCGAGATGTACTGAAGATTCTTCAACGAAGGACCACTACAGAGGTAAATCAAGCTGCCGACCTCAATTTAGATCAGTTTTATTCATCCAAGCAACCACAAAAACCGGAGAAAAGATGAATTTTCCAGGAATCCCGCCAATGACCTTCACTGGAAACGTGGCAGAACACTGGAGATTCTGGAAACAAAGGTTTGTGAACTATTTAGGTGCCACTGAATTAATTAAAAAGGACGATAAGACTAAATGTGCTCAATTATTGACCTTAATGGGAGATGAAGGCCTCAGAATTTTCAATACTTTTGAATTTAATGATGAAACACGTGATAAATTTGATCTTTTACTAACAGAATTTGACAAGCATTTTTCTCCAAAAAGAAATTTATCGTATGAGAGGCATAAATTTTTAACTTATCGACAGAAAATGGGACAATCAATTGAACAATTTGTAACCGAACTTAAAAATCTTTCTTTGAACTGTGAATTAGGTGACCTGAGGGAAAGTTTGGTTTTATCAATAATGATTATTGGTCTGCGTAACGAGTCCATGAGAGAAAAACTAATGGGTAAAGACGTTGATAAACTTCAAGATGCCGTCGACATGTGTCTCGCTCATGAACAGGCACGTGACTCGAACCGGGTCATATCAAATGGTCATGGTAAGTCTGAAAACATCGAGACTGTTAAGAAACATCCTTCAGCGAACCAGAGAAGCTCCATGACTGCAAGAACTTCAAATTTTCAACAAAGAAATTTTCAAAATAAAAATTTTTCTCAAAATAAAAAATATTTTCCATCAAATTTTTCATCAAATTCACTTTGTAAAAATTGCGGTTATTCTCATCCACCAAAAAAATGTCCTGCTTTTAATAAACAATGTAATAAATGTAAAAAAATGCACCATTTTTCAAATTTATGTCAAAATTCAAGGTTTCAAAATAATAATTTTAATTCTAATAACAAAAATTTTAACAGATATAACAATTTTTCTAATAATAAATTTAAAAAACAAGTTCATATTGTTGATGATCAATCTAACCTCGAAAATTCTGATTTTTTAAGAAACGATAGTGTTGATGATTTTTTATTTGTAGATGTGGTCGAGCTGATGAAGTTGACAATTATCATGGGCAATCATGGGTTCAAGATCTGGAGATTGAAGGCAGTAATATCCAATTCAAATTAGACAGTGGGGCTATGACGAATGTGATATCAATCAATAAATTGAGAGAATTAAGGTATGATTTAAAAAAAATAAAAAATACAACTGTTAAATTAAGTTCATATACTAAACATGTTTTACCTGTGATAGGTACTTGTCATTTAACATGTCATAAAAATAAGAATTATAAAATACTTTTTTATGTAGTAGATATGATATGTTTTCCATTGCTTGGTTTAAAAACTTGTATTTCTTTAAATCTAATTAAAAAAGTTGAGGTCATCGACTCTCAAGAAAAAAATATTTTATTGTCAGTTAAGGAACCTAAAAATATAGATGATTTTAGCCTTAGTGACTGTGGTGCAGTTGAAAAAATGTTTAAAAAATTTGATTTTATTTTTTCTGGTACTGGTTGTCTTGATAAACCTTATCATATTAACCTTAAAAATGATGCAAAACCTGTTGTTGTTCCTCCTAGGAAAATTCCTTTTGCAATCAGAGAAAAATTTAAATTTACATTAGATCAACTTGAGAAACAAAAATTAATTAAAAAAGTACATCAGAATGAAAGTTCAGAGTGGGTCAACCCTTATGTTATTGTACGTAAACCATCGGGCGATTCGAGATTATGTCTCGATCCTCATTATTTAAATTTAGCTGTAATTAGGCCAATTACACATTTACCTTCTTTTTCAGAAATTACTAGCTCAGGGGTTTTTACAAATACAATTAGATGAGGAGAGCTCAAAATTGTGTACTTTTTGAACAGAGTTTGGAAGGTATAAGTTCCTGAAACTCCCATACGGCTTATCCTGTAGCTCAGAAGTATTTCAGGGAAGAATGAATGAAATATTTGGTAATGTAGAGAGGGTAAAATTTTTTATTGATGACTGTTTGATTTTTGGATCTACTATTGAAGATCATAATGAACGATTTCTAAGGGTACTTCAAATTGCAGCTAGGAATAATATTCGTTTTAATAAAAATAAGACAAAAACACTTGTTAAAACTGTAAATTTTATGGGTCATTCTATCAGTTCTGGGGGAATTTCTGTTGATAATTCGAAAATTGATGCCATAAAAAACATGCCAAAACCTCAAAATAAAAATGATATACAAAGATTTTTGGGTTATATTACTTATGTAGGCAAATTTATACCGAATCTATCAGAAATGACATTTCCTTTACGTAATTTGTTAAAAAAGGATGTGTGTTTTGTGTGGGAAAGAGATCAACAGGATTGTTTTAACAGCCTAAAAAAACTGGTTTGTGAAAGTCCTTGTTTGAGATTTTTCGACATTAACAGGACCACTACCATTTCTGTAGATTCTAGCCAAAATGGCATGGCTGCAGTTTTAGTTCAAGAAAAAATGCCTTGTGCTTATGGCTCAAAGAGTTTGACAGAAACTCAAAAACGCTATAGTCAAATTGAAAAAGAATTTTTGGCTGTATTTTTTGGTGTGACACATTTTGAACAATATTTTTTGGCAAGCCATTTTTTGTTGAGACTGACCATAAACCTTTAATTTCAATAATAAAAAAACCTTTAAACTCATGTCCTGCTAGACTTCAGCGAATGTTGGTTCAACTTAAAAAATTTGATTTTCAGCTAATATATAAACCAGGTAAAAAAATGATTTTAGCAGACACTTTGAGTAGAGCTTTTGAAGAAAACACCTTCAGTGAAAATATTGATCTTGAAGTTGAATCTCAAGTCTGTTTAATATCCATGCAACTCAACACAACTCCTGAGGTCAGGTCTAAATTGAAAGAAGCTACTAAGTCTGATTCACAACTTTCTAAAGTAAAAAATTACATAGAAAATGGTTGGCCAAAAATTTCTAAAGTTCCATCAGAGGTAAAATTTTACTATAAATTTCGTGGTGAGTTAAATATAATTGATGAATTAATTTTTAGAGGTCAAAAACTTGTAGTACCTTTGAGTTTTAGACAGCAAATTTTGAGTAAATTGCACTATAGCCATTTAGGCATTAGTAAAACAATAGCTAAAGCAAATTTATCATTTTATTGGCTAGGAATGAACAAAGAAATACAAGACCTAGTTACAAGCTGTCACATTTGTTAAACTCACCAAAGATCAAAAAGATCTGAGCCTCTGATTTCTCATGAGATAGTCAAAATTCAATTTTATAAAGTTGGTATTGATTTATTTCAATTTTATAATGAAAACTATGTGTTGTAAAAAAAAGGGGGAAATAAATATAAATAAAAACTAATTAACATGATAAAATTACAAAATAAACCTGTTGGTATTACATAATATAAACAATAATTTCAACAAAAATATTTAATCATAAAAACACAAATTTGATAAAAAAATAAATTAAAATTTTACTATGATATACAAAATATAAGAAAATAATTTAGAATAAACTAAAACTAATCAAATAACAAAATATGATTAACAAAACATTAAAATGATTGAAATTTAACTGTGATATTTAATGATAAGTAATTAAGAGCAAATTATAGTATGTGATATAACATAACATGTAATTAAGAGCAAATTGTTATTTATTGAGAGCAACTGTTTAATAGGTAGTGATTAACTTTAACAAAGGACAGTTTAGGTTTTAAAATCTTTAAAACATTTAGCTGTATTATTAATTTTAACTTCTAAATGAAAACACATTTAATTAAAGATAAGCAATTGTAAATTTAAAAGTTTTTATTTTGAGAAAGGAGGATGTCATATTATTAATTTACTAAAATTATTTAATAGTTTAATAAGTTGAATTGAATTGTCAGATGTAATCGTTTTTAGTTAAAAATCGTACATCATATAAACGTATTTCATTATTTGATATCTCTCTTTATACTGTGTATACATATACCCGTTTCACTTTGTACTGCTGTATTAAATTAATTTATTATATATAATAAATTAATTGCTCTACACACAGAAACCTGACTGGTAATTTCTCCCTCCAAACCCCAAAGTATATAAGAGAAGTCATGGGGCCCCGGGGCAAACAATTTTTTGAGGGCCCCTGTAAGTCAATAAGAATATAAAATGCTTATCAACAAAAATTTGTTGGTTTTCAATTTGCAAAATCATTTATTTTATCATAATTTTACTACGTAATTAAAAGCTAGCTTTTTTAAAGTAAGCTATTTTATAAACCGTTTGAATATAAAATATACATTTACAGTGGTGGATCCAGGATGTCCGGAGGGGAGGGACCAAGAAGGAAGTAAACACATTTATTTGTTTTTTATAAGTCTGAACTTAAGAACCAGATGTAAATAAATTGCGCCACAAGCAAAAATTTTAATAAAAATTAAGTAAATTTTGTGAAAAAAATCAAAAAGTTTTGATTTTAAGTGAAAATTTATCTTAACAACAAGTTTTTTGTTAGATTTATTTAAGTTACAATTTATTAGCGATTTTTTTACTAAGGTAGCATTAGCTAAGTATTAATAAATTAACAAAAGCTGGCTGAAATCGTCGTCGCAATATTCATTATCTAAAATGATGATAAATGATTCCACTTACCTTGAAATCTTGGTAAACGATGTCGATGAAACTTCCCAAAACTATGATAAAATCAAATCCATTCCACGCGTCTCCGAAATAATTCTGAAAATAGAAGAAAACGATTGATTCTTACTATTACAAGCTTACGAATAAAATTTCTATACGAGGGTTGTTTTTTAAGTTTTGCATATACAGTTGGAATAAAACAGTAGAAAACTTTTACACCAGTATTTACTAAAGGGTCTACAGTGCTAAGTGCTACAATCCTAGGTTTAAAAATCTACATTTTGGTTGAAAGTTTAACTTTCCCGTGAATGCAATAGTTTTTAATATTTATGTAAATTATTCGTAAAAACCTTAGGATATGGGTCATCTTTTTTCGTTGTAACAAAGACAGTATTTCCACACAAAGGTTATAAATAAATAAAAATAATCAAATATTTTGGTTTAAAAATGGTAGCCATATTTAAACCTCCAAACGTCACTAGGAAATGTCGAATAAAAACGGTGTAAGTCAGTGTCAGCTGTCCGCTATATTTTACATGTTAATTTTTTAGACAAGTTAGCGACGATTAAACCGATGGTCGATTGTTTTGGTGAATGTGTAATTGAAAAGGGATTCTAATATGTCTTGTGCGTTTTACAGTATTTAAATATTGATACGTATTTAATACGGTAATGCATCTACAGATATAGTTTTAAGTTATTTATATATTATTTAGCTTTGAATATTTTTGTATATAAGTTTTTTTGTCAATCATAGATTATTTCTATTGTTTTTCGAACTTTAAACCATCCCTCAGGGGTGTACTACAATTTGAGACTATTTTTAACGGGAATCCTACGACTGCACGGACTAAATTTCCAAAAAATGATATTTCGTTACAAAATTTTTATGTGGTTTTTCTTTATTTCTAAAGTTAATTTGAATTTATATGAGATGAAACTCACTGAGAAATGCTTACTATCATATTGCACATTAGGATGAACCAAATCTTTGTAGTTATTTGTCCTGTGAAAATTAAAAAAAATACACTTAAACCCATTGGCGTAGCTAGGGGGGCCAGGGGGGGCCTGGCCCCCCCTGAAGTCCCTCAGGCCCCCCCTAAGATATTTTAGGCCTCCCCTACCGACTACTAGTAAAAGAACATGACGCTGAAAATACATACTGTTCTATTATTATTCGGGAAATATTCAAATAAAATAGGTGCATTAAAATTTAAAATCATTCAGATAATGTTTACATTTCAGGAAAAAGCCCTTGTCTTGCGGAATTAGGCTTTTTCTCTTTAAATTATCGGTAACTTTTCTGCACTTATGCAATTTCCCGAAAATATTTTTTAAATTTAAACATAATTATGCATATTGAATATTTCATACATATTGGCGACATCTTGTAAAATATTATAGAAGTGTAAGTTAAATTTCGCATTTAATAAAGACAGCGACTTTTGTCCCTCTGTTTCTGAAATCGGGTTGTAGATGTCGTAAGGTTATAAAAGACCTTTTTAAACTGTTTTCCTAAAATAAATATAATTATCTTTTTAGTTTTTTTGAGGTTAGCGTTTAGTGTCTTATGAAAATTTTCCGATTTTGGTGACAATTTCATAACCATTTTCATATTAAGTTTTCCCACGTCGTTAAATGGAATAAATTAGTCGAGCAATACCGGGAAATTTTTAATATTAATACTTCTACTCTAAGAGCAGAAATGACCGTTTTAAAGAATTGTATTTTTCGGTTAAATCAAACTGTTGGTCATGATTCTATCAAACAACATATAGCAGAAAACACCTATCCAAACCTCTACCAACTTTTTAAAGTTGCGAGTATTCTTCCAATTTGAAGTGCAACTTGCGAGAGGTCTTTCTCTGCCATGAGGAGAGTTTTTAATTGGCTTAAAACAACTATGACTCAAGAGAGACACTCAGGTTTGTCATTGTTATTCATAGAAAAAGATGTTGAGGTCGACTTAGACAGTGTGGTAGACGCTTTCAGTCAGCGACGTAGAAAACTTTCTTTGTAGAATTGCTGAATCACATACTTCCTGTGTATACATATAAATAAGTTGGTAAATGTATTATTAAATTTGTTATATTAAAATATTAGAACATTTAATGCGCGTATTTTTTTTTGTTCATTGCACACTTTGCACGACTCTTTAAAACCTATGTTTGCTTTTTGTTCAAGATAGACCGGGGCCACGGCCCCCCCCGAAAAGCAAGGCTAGCTACGCCAATGGTCGGTATCAAGTCTATAGACTTGATACTTAAGCCCGGTCTACAATGCTAAGTCTTAAGGTCTTAGTAAATACTGGTGTTAAAGACTTTATACTGTTTCTCAAAGTATTCTCCACGAAAATTAACCAGATGTCAAAGGTGTAATTCCACTCGTTTGTTGGTACTGTCAAAATTGCATTCTTGAAGGGGTCGACTACTTCCCCTGACAACTGAAATCTTTGACCACGCAGTCCATTATTGATTTTCGGAAAAGTATAGAAATCGTTGGGACTTAGGTCAAGACTGTATGAAGAATGGTTTTTGTGCTTCATGCGAACTTGGTGGAGGATGATTCGTCGTTCGGAGTTCGTTTTTCGAAGCTCAGTGATGACTTTGGGCAAACACATGGTGACATACCAATCGGCAGTAACAGTCCTTTGATCTTCCAGAGAATGTGTTGCTACATGACCTACTTTTAAGACAAAGGTCGCGACCATGTTTTTAGATACATTCTGAGAACGGATTACTCTTGTTGGCTTTTCTTCATCTTGGAACACCCAAACAAACGACTAACGTTTTTCGAGTTTCCTGCCTCAAAGCGGTATAGTGTTTTCTGACACCAACTGACCTAGGTTCTTTCTGTTTTTCGGTTATTCAGCGGTGTTCAGCGGGAAACAAATTTTCTTACTCCTGATTCTTAATGCAAAATTTTTTATATTGCGGTCTCTGAAATCCCCAATGAAGCCTCAATGTCACGATATGTTATATGTCGATCTATCGTGATAAGCATGCGCACAGCATCGATGTTTTCCTAGGTGACTGGCCTTGAATCCTCGTTAAGCTAATCCGTCCAAGCTTGAATTCTCCATACTAACGAAAAACTGTCGACAGATTTAGTACTTTATTACCGATAACAGAAATCAACTCGGCAAAGCAATCTTGTTGAGACATTCTCCTTCGAAAGTTGGAAAAAATTATAGGCCGAAAATGTTCTCGCCTTAATTCCATTTTTCGACTGATTTGTTAATTTAAAAAGTTCACTATAGCTATAAAACTATATGTATCGCACTGACATTTTAAATTTAAGTTAGCTAAAGATTGAGGTTAAGGTTTGGTAACGACATTCGTTCAGTGTTGCCTCTATGTTCCTATATGCAAAATATAAAAGACAGCCCTCGTATTTTAAAATTTCGTGAAAAGTGGGTAAATTTTTACGCGGAAAAGACTTTTCTTCCCATGGAATAGATTATTAAGAGGCTACCTGTTTGGTTTAGTAAAATAAGTTCAGGATAATAAATCAAAAATTTTAAAGATCGTTAAATTGGCGACATTCTTTGGTACTCGAGAGTTAATCTATTATCCCATATATCTTTCTCAATGAATTTCTTGCTGAATTGGCAAACTTATGTCAAATTTATAACCCGAAGCTCCTAAATAACAATGTATTGTCTAGTTTGTCTAAAGCGAAATCGATAAAAGATAATACAGGAAATATTATATCTGCTGAAGTAAATATTCTGGAAATTAATCATGCTTTGTTTGGGATTAAGTCACTGTCACACCTGCGAAAAAACATGGGCTACCAATGCATTGAGGGGCAGAGGGAAGTTGGACTGACGATAGCATGCTATCTTGTATGGCTTGTGGCAAAAAAAACATTTTTATTAATATTTGTTTAAAAAAGGTATTAATAAACTCGACCTATATCTCGGTCTACATGATCCGTCTGTCTTGGCAATATTTTCCACTCGCTACTGTAATAAACCTCTTCTACTAATATTTTTGAAGCCTACAAACCCAAATTTATATTGAGGTAAGTAAAACTCCTTGAAAAAGTGCAAACAAGAAAGAGTGCGCGAAGCAAAAAGAAAGTATTTTTTGTTACCTTCGTTTGAGTTGTTTGTTATCGCAGTGTAGTAATGTGCTATTCTATCCTTTGGTTTTGGGTTAAAGAAAATACGAACTGTGTCGTAATTTACTTTGCTGTTTTTAGTAGGTAAACACGTTAATGGTATTCTATAGCCTAGTCGATTACCATTATCACTTCCCCATAAAAGATCAAACTCAAATCAAAAAGAACACGGTACGGAAACTTTAGTCCCTATGTTGCAAATCTACTTTAACAGTATTCTAGCCTGGTCGTTCACAACAAGAAAAAAATCAAATAAGATACCTCGAAAAGTCCAAAAATTCGTAATATTCTTTTAATTCACTGTATTTACATAACCTGATAAGGCGGCAGGGTAGTGCCGAAGGTATCACGTTCCCGACTCAAACAAAGATGCAAAAAAAAAATCTTATCGCCCTGCCGCCCACTTCATTTTCAGCGATCAACAGTCGTCATCTCATTGGCGTGCGATGCACACAAAAACATAAGTTGACCTTGAACATCGAAAATATGCGCAGGTGTAGTCCAGCAGCTGACACACAGCCAGCCTAAGAACCAGGATTAATAACCCAGGAGGCTGCTATAATTGTCATAGTCGGTACCAGGATGGCGCCAGCATAAATCTAAACAAAGTCAACTTACGAGAACCAGTATTGCGCTGAAAAGGAAAGAAGTCTATCGTCTATAACCAAGTTCTGCTGGGACGATAGCGATGTTAGGTAGATGCAAGTCTAACATGTAGCAGGACCACCTTTTGGAAGAGGTGTTAAAGAGTGGGTCCACTGTGTATACTTGCTACGTAGTATAAAGATCCCTGCTCTAGACATAAGGTGACAGGCAAAATTAAGTCCTCTTATGGCCGGTTTCTCATTAACAAGTCACCTAGCGGTTAATTATAACTCCAGTTTAAACGTTTCACCACCTCCGGTTAGCTCTAACACTTTGTGTAACCTTGAGTTAAATTGACCCACCATTGAGAGGGCGAGTTTAGCGATTTCACCCTTGGTATAAGCTATAAAAAGAAAATGCATATACTTTTTAAAAATTTTTGTATTGTTTCCAATTTTTTTCTCCTATAAGAATCTTTAGAAATGGAAGTTTTCGAGGGACTGGTGGGGGGGAAGTTTTATAACTTTGTTAAGTAACAAAGAAGGCCCTAATAATAATTCGACCAAGATTTAATCAAGGGCGGATCCAGAGGTGCTTCTCGGGGGGGGGGGGGCACTTTAGGTGAAATTCTCTATTGGTAAAAAATGGTACATATTTTTTTCAGCAGCATTTTACTAAATTAGTCAGAACTAAAAAGTACAATATTAATTTTGAATTTTTATTAGAAAAAACCTTACTTTTTTCTCATTTTTTGTATATTCAGAAAATTCTCGGGGGGGGGGCAAGTACCCCTAGTGCCCCCCCTGGATCCGCCACTGGATTTAATCCTTTCGAAATGTTTGATGAAAAATATGCCTTTACATGATTTAGATTAAGCAAAGAGAATGTAAAGAACAGTTTCTTTACATTGTCGAATAAATCGAAGAAACCCTAGAGCACCCTACTGATAGGTAAGATGAACGAACAAATCGGGGATTGTGGAACGAGCGCGCCTTGTGCCTAGTTGCTAAACCAAAAACTCTGCCAATCTATGGGCACCTAAGCTCACACTAGGTACTATAGTTATAGTGTACGTGTGAGCTAATATAACGAAAAACTGAAATATATTTTATTGAACTCCAGACTCAATTACCTTTCGTTTGATACCACACAAGCCATGTTTTGACTTAAACTTTAATTTTTCAAATCTACCCCCACCTCTTTTTTTAAACTAAAATGTATTTTGTTTAACTCCAGACTCAATTACCTTTCGTTTGATATCACACACGCCATATTTTTACATAAACTCTAATTTTTGAAATATACCTCCACCCTTTTATTTGGCTTGTGTTTGGTGGATTTTGTTCATTTTTAAATGGGACCATCTCGACCCAAAACCCAGCGTAGGTACCAAATTTCATTAAAATCGGGCAAGCGGTTTTTGTGTTATGCGCGTTTGTCGTTACAGACAGACAGACAGACAGACAGACAGACAGACAGACAGATAGACAGACAGACAGACAGACAGACAGACAGACAGACAGACAGACAGACGGCGCAACAAAAAAGTTTCAAAATCATCTGAAACGCAAGGATATATAAAAAAATTTGAAATCGGAGCAACTTTTTTTTTCTCTAAAAAATTAGGATCACTATAGCTCACACTACTATAGTATAGTAGTAGTGTGAGCTAAAAATAGTATCTCCACTACTACTACTACTATATAACCTGATGCTTACAGCTGATGCCGATCGATAGCTTACGTCCTGCCAGCCGTCACACCCCTCTCAATACGTTTACAGGGCTTGTTTTTTCGCAGATACCGATTAAGTGCGTAACTTGATAACAGAAGAAGAAAACAGCCTAGTTGGTTCTAAATACTATATACCTTTGCTCTGAAGGCTGCTAATTTAAAAACGAACTCCATGGCGAAAACTGCGGTGAAAATCATGTTAAGGTAGTCCAATACTTGTCCATAGGCATCTGGTTGTTTGTGGAATTTCATGGCAAGGGTGATTGTGTTGATAATGATCAATGTAAAGATGGCGTACTCGAAAGGTTTTGAAGTGACGAACCACCATACTTTATATTGTATTCGATGTTTTGGGATGTATCGCCTTACTGGTTTAGCCTTTAGAGCGAACTCAATGCAGTTTCTTTGATTTTTGTCGAGCTCACAGTTTTTGTATTCCTGTTCTCCTTCATTTTGGAATGTAACAATAACGAAACCGACGAATATGTTAACCATAAAAAACGCTATTATAATAATGTATATAATAAAATATGTAGCTACTATGGGGCGGTAATTATGAATTGGTCCTTTGTTTTCTTCATTTGAGTCTATTGCGACATAAAGCAAGTTCGGCCAGCCCTCAAACGTTGACACCGTAAACAGTGTCAACATCGCCTTTGCAACGTTGTCAAAATGAAACCTGTTTGGCAGCCATTCTCGGTCTCTCATTTCTGGCTTGTTTATATCGCCCTTAGCGTATACCAAATACGTGCCACTAAAAACAGAAAATAATAAATACCTATCGCATTAGGAACTGTTTTCATTTTCAGAAAAAAAAACTCCTTAATAACTTTTTTCGTATTCTATTAGATTTACCAACTATTGGAAAAGTAACCCTAAATTCATGGTTTTATGTAAAAAGGAAATTCAATAAAGTTAATGAAAAATAAACATTGTCAGGTTATATGGATAGCTCGACTTCAAAACAGTTTATCAATAACTGTTTTCCATAAAATACTTACTTGCACTCTGCTGCAGTCAATTTGGAGTTGTCTGTGCAATGTGAAAGTTTACCCTAGATTTAAAACAAATAACATTTTTAAATGACACTTGAAATTTTTTTTATTTTCTACCAACATACAAATAACTTTAAATTTATGTATATCAATTGAAATAATATTATTTTGCTTATTGTTAATCTTTACTGTTTACAAGTAAAAATAATCTGTATGCTGGTGGAGATCTTTTGTAAGAGATAATGCTTCAAACATCAAATTATTGTTAAATTGGGTAATACCCGTGCAAGAAAAAAAAACACAAAATCATGCAAAAAAATAATAAAAATAAAATAAAATAGTCTAATTAAAAACACTTGTAGTCATAACTAGTTACATTCTTTAAATTTTGATATATTTAGAACTTAATTTAACAACGAATAAATACTGAACGTTTTAAATCTAACAATGCGCTCAAAAATTGCAGCTGCTAAATTTAAACATTTTTAAAAACAATTTAGGCAGTTTCGCTAGAGTTTTTTTATTCATAAAACCTTATTTATAGTATTTTTGATAAAAATAATGCAAATTCCTTACCGAAAGCACTAAAAACAGCACTTAAAAAAAGTTGAAATACCAATTCAATTAATGTTTAATATTAATTTTTTTGAATGTTAAATCTCTAGCCGCTACCTTTTGTTTTAAAATAGTTTTAAAAAAGTGTAGATAGTCCTAGAAATGGTATATAAAAGTAATAGTACCTAGATAATGTTAAAGTAGTGTTTTTTTGGTTTGTCGGTTTTCGTTTTTTTGTATATGGCTAATCAGTAATCTTAGGAGGTTTCTCAGCTGTGTAGTAAGTATTGAAAAAAAGGTTAACAATGATGTATACTGTTAATTTTCCTCTTTTAAACTGTGCGGTTTAATGTGATGTCACTGGGGTTAGATGTTGTTGAGTGTTAGGGTGTGGCTTGAGCTGTAAGCTTACCAAAGACTACTCCATAGTGCGTTGCAACGAACGTCAATTTCTATAAAATACGAATTGTTATGCAACATCTCACATCGCAGTTCTACAGTGGTGACACCAATTATTTTATACTATATTTTTTAATTACTTAGGGTTTGAAAATGTCAAAAAATCCCAAATAAAAAAAAATAGTATATCTATAAACATAAATTGTGTTTATCGGGTAACGTTGACCGATTTTTGCGACAACTTTTGTTAAATTCTCGGAAAAGTATTACAGCACCTCCCTAGAATTAAAAGTTTTTATATTTATTTTCATTAGAGGTTGGCGTTACCTATTTTTTAAGGTTTGCTATACCAATACATTTGCATTGCAAGGTTTTCCATCATCACAGGACTAGCCGTCAAAAACTTGTTAAATTATTGGCTTGGTCATGCAGAAATACACTCGAAAATATTGCTGATACAACATTCGCCAAGCCAGTGGCGTCTTAAGGACACAATATTACCCCTCTTTTAACAAGAGAGAAAGTAAATGTAGAATTTTGTAACGCGAATATTGCTTTGTTGCCTAGAAAAGCAGTTTTTGTTTTGAGTCGATGTCATTTGATTTGATCTTAGTAGGAGAGGCCGTGAATATTTTTAGGAACTTATTTTCCGAGTCGGTGTATATGAATAAGTATGTTCCGCTCATGATAATAGTCAACAATTTTTCATTCTGATGATAATTTTCCGATGGGTTCAAAAGGTCACTAAATGATATGAGTCCACTTATTTTCATAGTTCTAAATCTGTCACACTAAGAAGATGAGATCATGAAAATTATAAGAAAAGTACTCTGGCTCTTCTCAAGTGATGGAAAATATCCCTGGCTGAAAATTTTCGAATCGAAAAATTGGGTTGATTTGTGCCAGTATTTTCTTGGTATGAAACTGACCTAGTCTAAAAAGTAGTTAATTAATATATTGTTCGTTAACAGCCGCAGATACAAAAAAACTGCAAAATACCGAAAAGTTTCTAGATAAAACAAGGAATTTATTTCGTATCTTAAAATCTATCAATGACGCACCAGGTTCAGGGGAAAGTGAAAACGGGGCATTCCCGCCTAAAAAATATTTTAGTTTAGATTCTAATTATTATTTAGGCTTAGGTTTCTGGTACTGTATTGTTTTGTTTGCTATTTTTATCTCTTTTCTTAATTGACTGTATATGTTTGTTTTTTATTTAAATTTTTCTTATATTCTGTATGACCTAATTTATAACTTATGATTTAATTTTTTCAATTAATAGCTCTAACTGTGTGAAAACTCCATTTTTTAAACAATAAAGCTTATTTGATTTGATTCGATTTGATTTAGGTTTGAGCTAATTATCTTTAAAACTGCGGGAGCTATCAACGAAACATGAAAAAAATTAATTAATTTCACCAGTCTGTAAATCGGCAATGAAGCGTTTGCAGCGCAGCCAACGATAAATACCGGCCATGGCGCGTTATAAGCAAGTCGGCGGTCACTTGATTTTAGGAGTCCCAGGATTCTTATTGTAATGCTTAATATATTATATGTTTTTACACAATTTAAATAAATTAACAAAAAATTTTTGTTCTTTTATAGACAAAAATTGAAAAAAATATTTTGCTGACATATATATATAACATAATATCGTTAGTAACTTCAAATCTATACAAGTCTTTCAAAATTCAACATATCAAACCTAAGCTTTTAGTTTTTTAATTTTTCTTTGAGTGTCATCATCTTTGTCTGAGTTCTTATTCAAAGATTTATTAGCAGACACTAAATCGTTGTGCTTTTTAATAAAATTATTTAAAAAAACTCTACATGCCCTTAAACTAATTTTTTCAAGCTTTGACAATAGTTCGACTCCACAAAAACACTCGCTAGAGTTATCTGGAGAAAAATTTTCAATATAAAGCATTTCACAATAATTTATTAAAAAGAAACAAGTGATTTTGTGAATAAGTGAGATGGTTTTCACATTCAATGAACTGAATGTAGTGGTCGTCAATAATTTTTAAAAAAATTACCCAGCACAAAGTTTAATATATATTTCATTAAAGTGTAAGTTCTAACTCATGTTCTTTTAAAAGCTGTATCTTACTTTTTAAATATTTCACACTACCAGAGAGATTACTATCTGTTAACAATATTTTACAAATCAGTTTTTTAATATTGCGAGGGTGCGGAAGACATATTACCTTAGAATTGTAAATTGACGTGTATGCACTGGATGACTGGATAAACAAAGATGAAGCCAACATTAAAGTGTATCCACCATATCTTTGATTCTCAGGTTACTTTTTCAAGAGACCTAATTGTTCAATAAGAAATGACAACTGAACACATTTTTCACCCTCACTATCGAAAATGTCACTAAGGATGTCTATTACTTGATCAATCTTATCCAAGATCTTATCTTTTACCACTTCTTTCCCGTTTGCAACATATTAGGTTTCAGTTTTATAGTTGGACCGACAAGGAACAACACTAATTACACGTTCGCGGCATTGTTTATCTTATAGGTATTTTCTTTACAATTTACTCATTGGCCATTAATTATTATAACGCAGCCCATTACAGACTTTTTCGTCTTTTTTTAATAACTTTGATAAAATTCACATAAAATTCGTGCCCGAATTAAAAAAAATCGACGTAAACAAACATACGAAAACTGAAAACACACATGTTTTATAATGAGAGCGGGCCGTGAGACGTTTTTTTGTGAGCCTCCTACGGTCACGTGAAATTTCCGCGCCCGGGCCGGTCTTTCTCGTGGGCTGCGGTTTGCAGACCTATATGCATGGAAACTTAGTCCTAAAATAAGCCAAACAATCAGTCCTTATTTGCGCATGAGTCTAACAAACCTTAGCATAATCGAAGCAGTCAACTTGACGGACATCAATCAGATATTTCTGTCAAGGCTTTGGGGCTTTTAAATAACAACAACAACAATCATCTCATAAACTTTCAGAACCAAAAAAATAAGGGTACTTCTTTCATATTGTTTCTTACTTGTCAGAAATATTTGCCATCCTTAGACATTAGCCAGAATATTTTTTTTGTTAACTTAATTATATCCTGTACTAGTACAACTAGTTTTATTACTAAGAAAATAAGTTCCTCGTATTTATATCTTATTTTGAATTTTGCGACTAATCCCATCGGAACCCCCCCTATTCCCATATAAAGTTTTGCTTGGAATTGATCAATGAACAATTCTATCGATGTTTGCTGACTGAGAAAATAAGTTCCCAAAATCTTCATGGCCTCCCCTACTATCTGTGTAATCAATGAAAGTCGGTATGACATTTACTTGTAGAAAGTCCTCCCTCATACCCGCCAGTGTGGATGCCATAAAATATTGGGTATAAGTTGGCTCTATATGAGCTTGCGGAAAAGCAAAATGTATAAAAATTTATCAAATTTTGAGGCAAACCGAACCGAACGCGTTTTGCATATGATATTAATATTGAAGGAAATGTATAAAAGTAGAATTTGACTTTCTTTCTACGTATAAACTAATTGAAATGAATATGACAAGTGTAACTCAATAAGAGAAAAACAAAGCAAGCTCTAGAATGGCTATCAATGAGACATCCAAAAAAGGCAGTCAAAAATCGATAAGACACAAATCTGACAATTTGCGTCTTTCAGAATTTACCTTGGTGTCTGAATATTTTATACCAAATCGTTTCGGCAAATTTTAAAGAAATATTTGCATATAAATCAAAACATTATATCTTAAAATTGTTAAAAACTTGGCACAATGTGATGCTTAAAAAGGCCATAAAATGAAGCTGTGTGATCTTTAATATTATTACTTGTTGCTTTAAAAAGGATTATTAATATGAAAATAAATTAGTTTTTTCTTTAAATAAAAAATTAAAAACTTTATTTCCCTTTTAGTTTTTAAACAACTTTTTCTTTTAAAAACTTTTGCTGAAACACACTCGAAAATATTGATATATTCCTCCTGCGTATAAAATAATTGAAATGGTTATGACTTGGGAATTTCAGAAACAGTAAGACATACAATTCGGTTAAATGAGAAAAAAGTAGCACCATTAAATGCCCAATCAGATGATGTATTGAAATTAAAAATATTTACAGTGGTCTCCAAAATATCGAACAAAAGCTAAAAATTTTATTTTTTGAAAAATTTAAATCCTGTCGTCATTTTAAATTTATAAAAAGGTTGCAGTCTTCTATTGGCGACTACGGCGAATCAAATGACGTTAACGAATTTTTTCTAGGTCTTCTAGATTTTGAAAAACCATAGGAAACTTTGTTAATACAAATAAAATCTATACAAATAAAATCTATATGTTTGTGGCGGATTCATTTTACAAACACAACTTTTTCTGGGTATTACGCCACTAGTAAGGAAAAATTATTTTAAAAAATTATAAAAAACCACTGCGTTTCTCCTAGAAAAATAAAAATCACTAATTTGTCAGTGGCTTTCTATAAAAATAAATAGTTGCCAAGTAAAACCTAAACCACTTATCTTTTAATTGAATTTGAATACGCTACGTTTCGATTGCCAATCTACAATCGTTTTCAAGCTTTTTATTTATATTTTCTCTCAAAATCTTAAATTTTTCTTTTTCAAATATATTTTTTATTATTATATCGTTGACAAATTGTCAATATTCTGTATAAGTAAATAATGTAACGTAAGTAAATAAACCTTAAAAAGAGCTTTCCAACGGTGTATATCAAGCTTGACGTTGGGTCCCGTAAAAATTACTTTAAAAAGGATTATTATTATCAATATAAATTAATATTTTTCTCCTTTTAACTTTTTCTTTTAAAAACTTGGTGAAAAACATTATATCTTAAAATTATTAAGAACTTGGCACAATGTGATGCTCAAAAAGGCCTTGAAATGAAGCTGTGTAATCTTTAATATTATTACTTGATGCTTTGAAAAGGATTATTAATAGCAAAATAAATTAGTATTTTCTTTAAATAAAAAATTAAAAGCTTTACTTCCATTTTAGTTTTTAAACAACTTTTTCTTTTAAAAACTTTTTCTGAAACACACTCGAAAATATTGATATATTCTTTCTGCGTATAAAATATTTGAAATGGTTATGGCATGGGAATTTCAGGTAAGAGATACAATTTGGTTAAATGAGAAAAAAGTAGCACCATTAAATGCCCAATTAGATGATGTATTGAAATTAAAAATATATACAGTGGTCTCCAAAATATCGAACAAAAGCAAATTTTATTTTTTGAAAAATTTAAATACTGTCGTCATTTTAAATATAAATTTATTAAAAGTTTGCAGTCTTGTATTTGGGACTACGACCAATCGAATAACGTTAACGAATTTTTTCTAGACCTTCTGGTTTTTATAAAACCATAAAGTCAAAGTTAAAGTCAAAAGTAGCTTTATTGTCTGTAGAAAAAGATTACATTGACAAAGCCATGCTTATCTAACTTAACGTCTACTTAATCTGCACTGTATATACTAATATTAGTAAGAAAATATAAGTATACATATTCATTACAATATAAATAAAGTAAAATAATAATTATAACCAGCAAATAAATTTCACTCCGGTTTTATAATAGTCGAATCCATAAAATTGGAAATGTGTAAGCCATTTATCTAGCGAGAATAAAATTCTTCCAAGCTATAATAGCTCTTTGTGGCTAAGAATTCCTTTGTCATCCTTCTGAATTTTTTATATCAAACAATTTGCCTAATTTCCATCGATAAATGATTAAATATTTTTTTTATATAAATGAGTTTTTAAAGGAGGTTGAATGCGGAATTGGAGGTTGCAATAAAAAGGGACGACGACTAGAGTAAGTACTAGGTCTTTCTAATTCGCCTCGATATTTTTTAAACACCAAACAAACTGTCTCCAAAATAAAGATACAACACAATGTTAGTATTTTATGTTCCTGAAATAAAGGTCTATAGGAACTACGTCTTTTTACTCTACAAAGATATCTGATTGCTCTCTTCTGTAAAGTAAATACCGATTTAAAAAGTTGATTTGAACAGCATCCCCAAAAGCATATGCCATAAGAAAGATGTGATTGAACCAAAGAATAGTATACATTTTTTGCCGTAACAAAATCCAAGTTCTGTGCTACTACTCTCAGAGCAAAACAGCCTGAAGCAATCTTACCATTTAACTTTTTAATATGTTCATCAAACTTAAGTGAATTATCAATTATGATACCCAAGAACTTATTAATACCCTGGTTTGTAATATTTTCATTCTGTAGTTGTATATTATTAAGATCACATCTAAAATTTATAATATGTGTCTTTGAGACATTAAAAGATAATAAATTTGCATCACACCATTCCTTAATGAGACCAAGGTCGTTCTGAACTGTAACTGCGAGCCTTTCAGCAATAACATCATGCCACAAGAATGTGTTGTCGTCCACAAAACTGGTGATTTTGCCACTTATAGAAAGATGTGAAATATCATTCACAAATATCAAAAATATTAGAGGTCCAAGTATGGATCCTTGCGGAACTCCAACATTTAACTGTTGTGTGGTGGAGGTTTCATTACTTAACATTACATAGCAAACTTTGTTGTTTCTTATGACATATTGGACTTATACGTCAGTAAATAAGCCTTAAAAAGAGCTTTCCAACAGTGTGTATCAATCTTGACGATGGGTCCCGTAAAAATTACTTGGCACAATGTGATGCTCAAAAAGGCCATAAAATGAAGCTATGTAATGTTTCATAATATTACTTGTTGCTTTAAAAAGTATTATTAATATCAAAATAAACTAGTTTTTTCTTTAAATAAAAAATTAAAAACTTTACTTCCCTTTTAGTTTTTAAACAACTTTTTCTTTTATAAACGTTTGCTGAAATACACTCGAAAATATTGATATTTTCTTCCTGCGTATAAACTAATTGAAATGGTTATGGCATGGGAATTTCGGAAACGGTAAAAGATTCAATTTGACTAAATGAGAAAAAAGTTGCGCTATTAAGTGCCCAATCGGATGATGTATTGAAATTAAAAATATTTACAGGGGTCTCCAAAATATCGAACAAGCAAAAAGTTTTATTTTTTGAAAGATTGAAATACTGTGGCAATTTTAAATTTATAAAATATTTGCAGTCTTGTATTGACGACTACGGTCAATCAAATGACGTTAACGAATTTGTTCTAGATTTTAAAAAACTATAGTCATTGTTATTTCTTATGACCGCCATATTGGATTCATACGTCAATAAATAGACCTTAAAAAGAGCTTTTCAACAGTGTATATTAAGCCTATCGTTTGGTAATGGAAACTTTATTAAAAAGTTTTTTTATCACTTGTGAAATAATGTCGTAATTGTATTTGTTATCATACCTACGCAAATATGCAAATATCTGTCAGAACTTTGTCATATGTTTGATTCATTCTTAAAAAATTTAAGTTTTCTCAATTTTTTATGATATTTTTTAAGTGAAACTACCAAATAAATTTAATATAAAACTAGGTCCAAAAGGAAAGGTTTTCTAATTGGGGAAGATTTTTGACATTTTTGACTGTTTTTCTTTGTACTATAAGAACGCTCGATTGGTACGGCGTAAGTTTTTAATTTTGTATCTAAGTATGAACATTTACTTTATTTTAAATCAAAGCTTTGTCATCGGTTTTCAATCATAAATAATATTCCAGTCATTGATAGCATAAATAAATTTTAATAAATTGCAACATTTTTTGGCAAAAGGTAAAAAAGTAAACGTATGTAGATATAACAAAAAAAATTTTCACAGCGAACTAAGCCAAAACACATTTTTTTTAAATAAATTTACATTTTCGATGACACCAAAATAGGCTTGTTATACAGGACTGAAAAGCATTTTAATGCTCTATTTAACGCCAAATAAATCCAATATGGCGACCAGAAGCATTAACAAATTTTACAAAAAAACTAGAAGATCCAGAAAAAAAATCGTTAAAGTTATTTGATTGGCCGTAGTCGTTTATACAAAAACTAACAAAAAAAATATATATTTTTTTTATAAGATGCCGAAGATATTTTAATTTTTTTGCTCGATAGTTTGAAAACCCCCCTATGTATTTTTAATTAAGATACAACATTTAATAATAAAGTAAGTTCTAAAATGATAATCAATTAAAAATCCCAAAAGACAGTTATAAATCGACGAGACAAAAAAATACCATTTTCGGCTTTGAAAATTTACCCCGGTGTCAATTTTTTTTATTTTGGTAGTAAAAATCACGGATAATGTTTGGTAATCTGAGTTTAATTTCATATTTTGGATTGGCGGATATTTTTTGTGGATGATGAAATGTTTGATAGAAGCTGGTGATTATCAAACGTGAATGAAATCGGGACAGACCCATAAAAATCGGGACGAATAGTTACCTCATATAAAAACGCTATGGAAGAGTTGAAGTTGAAGGTATAGTTTTTGCAAAGCCACCTGAAATGCTCCTAATACAGGGGTTCTATCGATTTCGTGAAATTTTGCTTCAATCTGCCCTTCAAAAGTTATCCAAATTCATATAAAATCTTCCTGGTATAATTTCAACCCTACCGACAGAGAAAAGCCGCGACTCTTTACGGTCCGAGCACAAAGTATTTGTTTTCTGACCGACCCAGCACAGGTGGATAGACGGCACCTGATTGGCAGATTTTTTTGAGATGCTTTCAGGTGTTCTTTTCGGGACCCCTTTAGTCGGCAGTATGCAGAGTTAGAAAATAAATCAGTGTCATTTCTGTAGGTGTAGGAATGGAACGTTTTATTATCTATTTTTATTTCTTTAGTTTACGCCATAATTAAATGAAATAATTTTCATGAGTATATCTACCGCCGCCCATGTCACTTTATTTAAAGGATATGCCGATGGTCGGCTTTTATCTTTGTTCAACTGACATTGCAAAAACTATACCTGTTCTGGGTTTAAGCTCAATCCCATATGGGGTGATTTATTTATTTTATTCAAAATATTAATAATTACTTTAATTTGGCCCAACGCTTTGTCATCGGTTTTTAGTTTTTGGTATTGTCTTGTGTTTAATCATTAATTATTTTCCAGTTGTTTAATTATAAAAGAGAGATATGTATTTAGATAAACCAAAAAACACAATTACGACTTTTTTTTACAGCCCACAAATAACTGTGTTTTAAATAAATTATTTTGTTATACATGGCTGAAAAGCTTTTTATGCCTTATTTATTTTTTTTTATTTAGTCGGTTTAGAACGTTTTTCTACGTTGTCCGACGCCTATTCTCCACCTCCTTCGATCCTGACAATCGTCTTCTGTCAGATTTTTTTGACTCATTGATATTTGGATTGACTGTTGCCATTCTAGTTTAGGACGCCCTCTTTTTCTGCGCCCTGTTGGTTGCCATTCTAGGACCTGCTTTGGTAATCTTTCGTCGTTCATCCGTTGTACATGGCCGTACCATATCAGTTGTCTTTTAGTGATGTCATCCGTTATGCTCCCTTCGATTCCCATTCTTTCTTTTATGATCTCATTTCTTATGTGATCTGTTCTAGATATTCTCATTGATCTTCTTATTGCATCCATTTCGACACTTTCCATTTTTGTTTTGTATTTTTCTGTTACGCGACAAGTCTCTATTCCATACAACAGCGTGCTTTTCACCATTGTTTCATATATATGTTAAATTTTACATTCTTTTTTATCTCTCTGCTCCATAAAATACTGTTAAGACATCCAATAACCTTTTTTGCTTTTACTATTCTTTTTTCCAGTTCTTTACAGTCTGTTCCTGTCTTATCAAATGTGACACCCAAGTATACATACTCATTGCATGGACATATTACTTGTCCATTGTCTAGTTCTAACTCACTGGATTCGTTTCCAATACATAAGTACTGTGTCTTGTCCACGTTCACTGTTAATCCCCACTTTTGGTATTCTTCCATTAACTTTCTCATCATATACTACATGTCCTCTTTATCATTAGCTACAATTACTTGGTCGTCAGCAAACTGTAGTGTGTATATGGTAAATCGGTCGTTAAGTTGTATTCCCATGTTGTGCACTTTCCGTTTCCAGTTTTTAATGCCTTATTTAACGCCTAACAAATCAAAGCGAGCGACCATAAGCAACGACAAAGTTTACCATCGTTACAAAAAGACAACTAGAAGATCAAAAAAAAAATCGCTAACGTCTTTTGATTTGCCGTAGTCGCTTATACAGAATTACAAAATTGTATAAAATTTGTTTGCAAGATGCAATTTTTCATTTTTACACGATTTTTTGAAAACCCCTGTAGATATTTTTAATTTTGATACAGCATCTGATAGGGCTTGCAATAGCGCAACTTTTTTCTCACTCAACCTCTTGCATTCAATAACAAAGTAAATCCTAAAACGATATTCAATAAGAAATCCAAAAAAGGCAGTCATAAATCGACAAGACAAAAAAAAATACCATTTCGGCTTTGAAAATTTATCCTGGTGTCAAAAAATTTAATTTTGCTAGTAAAAATCACGGATGAAGTTTGATGATCCGTGAGCCGATAGCAAAGCACCTACGCAAAACTTTAAAGATATACTTGCATATAAATCAAAACATTAATTCCAAGAATGGTCGAAAACTTGGCACAATGTGATGCTCTAAAATACCACAAAATGAAGCTATCCAAGATAGGAAATATTGTTTAACTTTCAGAATAAAGAAACACAGTTAGATAAAAAATTAAATTCCTAACATGCGCTGTCAAATTGTAATTATAAGTTTATTGAATTTTTAACAACGTTTATTAATCAATATAAAGTAGTTTTTTTCTTTAAATAAAAACGAACAAGTTTATTTCCCTTTTAGTTTTTAAACAAATTTTTCTTTTAAAAACTTCTGTATCCCCTTTCTGAGATCGTTATTTCTCTGACAACTTTTAAATTGACTGGAAAGGTCATAAATACAAAATAGTTTCAATTATTCAAAAGCAAGTTTTAAAAGAAAAATAACCTTTCAATTTAATATCTACCTATTTTCAAAGCAGTGTAGTGCTATTTAATTTTCTTCACGGCAAGTTTTAAAATAATATTATTATTATTCTATGACTTTTGTCATTCAATAGACTCGAAGCAATTTTCAATATACAGAGTGCCCCAGCGTAAACCCTAATTTATATTCTGTATCAATCCGTCAATTCTTAACATAAGTTTTAGCTTCTTCTCTGACATCGTAGTGTCGAGGGTATTCAGCATGTTTTTGGAAACTCTATATTTAAGATTTTCTAGGTTATTCCATGTCACAGTATATTATTCATTTACTAGATGAGTCTTATTTAATAGTCCTTTGTGGCAAACAATATTTTATATTCTATTATTTGAAAAAAATATTTTATTTTTTATTTCAATCTGTTTACAAAATGGATAAAATTTGTGATATATACTAAAAAAGTTGTCGCAAAAATACATCATAGATTAAGTATATTAAAGATTTAGTGGTCTGTGAGCTGACAATGAGGAGGCGATATCTAAGCATGCCTCTATTTCAGCTATGCACTAGTAAATAGGCTATCGATAGTAAAACAATTTTTTTTTATATATATTTTTTAAAATCCTTTTTGTAGGCATTTTTTTTTATAATCTTCTATATTATTATTATTTTTTTCTTTTATGTATTTGCTTTTCGCAAACTAGTTACAATCATGTGGTTAGTCCGTTCCTCTACTTTAGACACACAAGTTTTTACAAACTTATTTTCTATTTTTTTAAAAATTATTATTATCCTTAAATTACCTTTCCTATCCTTCTTTAAAGTGTTTAAAATCGATGGTATCCAAACCTTTGTCAATGGAACGCAAACATATTCTAACCTGTTCAGGGACTTCCTTATCTATCTTGCCTTCTTCGATCCATCTTTGGACATAGTGTTTATCCATCTAGGTCCCGTATGTTTCTTTAAATCGTCCGCCCATCTCATATGGCGCCTTCCCTTACTTCTTTTATTTTCCCAATGTCTTCTCCTCTCCTCTACTCTAAATATTTGTTGCATCGCTCGTCTGTCTGATATTAGTTGGGGCAACCAGGAAGTTTTAACAAAATTTAAACAAATGTAGCTTAAAGATTATTGGAAAAATAACTGCTAGAAAGTGTAATACGTACAGCGTGTCCCATTTTCGATGGGATTAAATGGGAAACTCGGTTATTATTAAAGATATCGATTTTCTGATTGCACCTTACCGTGATCTTTTTTGGAGCCCTTAAAAATGGTGTAATCAGATTTTTGCTATACCCCGTGGTTTCGCTAATACAGGGAGTTTTTGAAAAAATTGCATTTTAATTAATTCCTTCTCGCTCGCTTATTTTGCAAGATATTTTTATTCTGTAAAAACCTTTCTATGACAACTTTTTTAGAGCAAAATAATGACGTTGTCAATTTTTAAAAATATTCTTTAGTTTTTGAGATTTGGTATTTATCATAAAAAAATTAAATACGGACCTGGATTTTTTTAATTACTATTTTGATTGGTTCCATGCTATTATTGCCCTAAAATGATAAAACTTTAATATTTTTTGATTTAAGGTTAAAAAAAAACTATTTAATATTTGAAGAAAAAATGTATAGTCCAATCCTGGATATTTCCAACGTAATTATAAATTAAAAATTGCAAGACACACTAGTTGAACGATTTTTAGTTTATCTCTTTTGAAATGATAATTAAAGATTTATAAATACAGTAAAAAACGTTAAAAAGTTACAAAAATAATATCATACTAATTATTTGATGGTAGCACTGCAGGTCGTGAAATTTACAAAACAAAAGCGTGGAATTGACATTGTCATTTTGGGCTTACAATTATTTTAAACTGGCTATAAATCGCCCATATCCAGATTTTGAAAAATATGATATGTTTTATTGCTTCATTCAAGCAACAAAATCCCAATATTTAAATGGAAGAAATATTTTTATGCAAAATGCGTTAAGAAAAATTACTCAAAAATGCTAACTATGTCTTACACATAATGGTAATCAGAAAAATTAGTTATTTTTTGTAATTTGTTTTTTTTTGTATTTCTCGTAGACCTTGTTTCAAATAAATCTGTAAATTAACTTAAAACCATTTTAATATGCTAAGTATCAAAACAGTTAAACTAAATATTGTTTAACTAGCAATTTTTAATTTATATTGTATGTTGGAAATATCCAGGTTCGGACTAATTTTTTTTTTAAATATTAAATTTTTTTTGTTGCCTTAAAACAAAAATTTTTTAAATTTTTATTATTTTATGATAATACTAGCATGAAACCAATCAAAATAGTAATAAAAAAAATCCAGGTCCGTATTTAATTTTTTTATGATAAATACCATATCTCAAAAACTAAACAATATTTTAAAAAGTTGACGTCATTATTTTCTACTAAAAAAGTTTCCATGAAAAGGTTTTTACAGAATAAAAATATTTCGCAAAATAAGCGAGATACAAGGGATTATTAAAAATACAATTTTTTCAAAATTAGCGAAACTACGGGATATAGCAAAAATCTGATTACGCCATTTTTAAGGGCTCAAAAAAAGAGCATGGTAAGGTGCAATCAGAAAATAAATATCTTTAATAATAACCGAGTTTCCCATTTAATCCCATCGAAAATGGGACACGCTGTACATTATTTAAAAAACTAAAAAATTAAGACGTATTGTTTACAATTTATTTCTATCTAAATATTTTCCGGATTTTTTTTGATTCCAAGCGTAAGATCATAATGTTGGACATGTAACCTGGTTAAAAGATTAAAAATCTGTACAGCAGATTTTCGGGAAACTCAAGGTCTCCCTTTTGAAGAGAAACAGAAAAATTTTATTATCTCAAAAACTACTGACTTTTCCATAATATATATTAGAGTTAAATTTACTTCTTACAAATTCCTCTACCATATCTCCAAGGAAATGTATCGAATAACCAGCAACCCTGTATATTTGCTATTAAGTCTGTGTATCTGTGAGTTATTCGGCTATTACTTAAAGGTGCCTTTACTGCCCAGTGTTCAATGCTATCGAAAACTTTTTCAAAGTCTATAAACGTAATATCTAGTGGAATATTGTATTCCTGGGCTGGTTCTCAACTGTACTGAAACCCCGGCATCCCTTTATTCTTGAAAAAAAAAAACGTTCCCAATGAACAGGTTAGGATATGTTTGCGACAAATAATTTTTAAAAAAAGTTTTCAAAATAAGGCCGAAAGTATTTTTCAAAAAAATATTTATTAAAAAAATAAGTATTGCATTATTTTTTTAGGAATCAGAAAGGATAGTTCCATAGAATATTCCTTTTGATTGATCAAGGCACAACTTTGGCACAATTCTAAATAATTTAATGGGGCAAAAAAAACTGGACATAATGTTTTTCATTATAATTTTTATCAATTTTAATTAGACAAACTGCACTTGTTGCTTTTGAACAAATTTTTTTTGGTTCGGTTCTTAAATTCCAAGATGACAGACCGAATGAAACATGACCCTTCAAATATGCGGTCTACGACAACGGGGCGCCGCCAACTGGGCGCCGCCAACTGGGCGCCGCCAACTCGGAGCCGCCAACTTGGAGCCGCCAACTGGGCGCCGGGACAACTGGGCGCCGGGCCAACTCGGCGCCGCCAACTGGGCGCCGGCCAACTCGGCGCCGGACTAAAAATTTTTTTTTGGTAAAATGTGTAGATGAAAAATAAAATACAGTCGAACCTCTCTAACTCGAACCTCTATAACTCGAACCCCTCTATAACTCGAACCTTTTAAGCGGTCCCTGCACTTTTTACATGTATTTTAACCTATGTAACTTGAGTTTCTTTAACTCGAACTCTCCATAACTCGAACTGTTTTGGTTGTCCCTTCAGGTTCGAGTTATAGAGGTTCGACTGTATATTATTTATATAAAAACATCTTTAAAATACTCTGCCAATATATGGGCCCCTAAGCTCACACTAGGTACTACAGTTATAATGTACCTGTGAGCAAATATAACTAAAAACTGTAATATATGGTATTCAACTCCAGACTAAATTACCTCTCGTTTGATACCACACAAGCCATGTTTTGACTTAAACTCAAATTTTTGAAACTTCCCCCCCCCTTAAAAAAAACAAAAATTAAAATGTATTTTCTTCAACTCCAGACTTGATTTTGATTTTCTTCAACTCCAGACTCAATTACCTTTCGTTTGATATCACACATGCCATATTTTCATGTAAACTCTAATTTTTGAAATCTACCCCCACCCTTTTTTTTAACTAAAATTTATTTTGTTTAACTCCACACTCAATTACCTTTCGTTTAATATCACACACGCCATATTTTCACATAAACTCTAATTTTTGAAATCTACCCCCACCCTTTTACTTGGCTTGTGTTCGGTGGATTTTGTTCATTTTTAAATGGGACCATCTCGACCCAAGACCCAGGCTAGGTACCAAATTTCATTGAAATCGGGCAAGCGGTTTTTGAGTTATGCGCGTTGGTCGTTACAGACAGACATACATACAGACAGACAGACAGACATACAGACAGACAGACAGACAGACAGACACCACAACAAAAAAGTTTCAAAATCATCTGAAACGCAAAGATATATAAAAATTTTTGAAATCGGAGCAACTTTTTTTTTCTCGAAAAAATTAGGATCACCATAGCTCACACTACTATAGTATAGTATATGTGTGAGCTAAAATCCTTTACACAATTTTTTTGAAATTTGTTTTTGTTAAGTAAAGTTAAATCCATTAAGTCGACTATTGAATCTTGGTAGTTGTAGTGTTTGGTAACCTGGTAACACTACAATTTTCGTTTTTTATTTCAACAATGGCGGATCCGAAAATCAAAATGGTGGATCCAAAATGGCGGATTTTCTTATTTACTAACCGATTTGTCTAAAACTTGAAATATTACATTGCTTGAGGTCATTTAACAAAATTTTTTACTCAAACTTAAAAAAATCAAAATGGCGGATCCAAAATGGCGGATTTTCTTATTTACTAACCGATTTGTCTCAAACTTGAAATATTACATTGCTTGAGGTCATTTAATAAAATTTTTTACTCAAACTTAAAAAAAAACAAAATGGCGGATCCAAAATGCCGGATTTTCTTATTTACTAACCGATTTGTCTCAAACTTGAAATATTACATTGCTTGAGGTCATTTAACACAATTTTTTACTCAAACTTAAAAAAATTAAAATGGCGGATCCAAAATGCCGGATTTTCTTATTTACCAACCGATTTGTCTCAAACTTGAAATATTACATTGCTTGAGGTCATTTAACTAAATTTTTTACTCAAACTTAAAAAAATCAAAATGGCGAATCCAAAATGGCGGATTTTCTTATTTACTAACCGATTTGTCTCAAACTTGAAATATTACATTGCTTGAGGTCATTTAACAATATTTTTTACTCAAACTTAAAAAAATCAAAATGGCGAATCCAAAATGGCGGATTTTCTTATTTACTAACCGATTTGTCTCAAACTTGAAATATTACATTGCTTGAGGTCATCTAACAAAATTTTTTACTCAAACTAAAATAAATCGAAATGGCGAATCCAAAATGGCGGATTTTCTTATTTACTAACCGATTTGTCTCAAACTTAAAATATTACATTGCTTGAGGTCATTTAACATAGTTTTTTACTCAAACTTAAAAAAAACAAAATGGCGGATCCAAAATGCCATCACATCACACATCGGTTCATAAATAAGAAAATCCGCCATTTTGAATCGGCCATTTTGATTTTTTTAAGTTTGAGTTAAACATTGTGTTAAATGACCTCAAGCAATGTAATATTTCAAGTTTGAGACAAATCGGTTAGTAAATAAGAAAATCCGCCATTTTGAATCCGCCATTTTGATTTTTGGATCCGCCATTGTTGTAATAAAAAACGTAAATGGTAGTGTTACCAGGTTACCAAACACTACAACTACCAAGATTCAACAGTCGACTTAATGGATTTACCTTTACTTAACAAAAACATATTTCAAAAAAATTGCGTAAAGGATTTTTTAAAGATGTTTTTATATAATAAATATATATTTTATTTTTCATCTACACATTTTATCAAAAAAAAAAAAATTTTAGTCCGGGGCCGAGTTGGCCGGCGCCCAGTTGGCGGCGCCCTGTTGTCCGGCGCCCAGTTGACCCGGCGCCCAGTTGGCGGCGTCGAGTTGGCGGCGCCCAGTTGTCCCATTCCGTCAAATATGCTAGTTTATTCTCATGATTTGGATTTCTTAGATTTGTTTTTAATCGTAAAAAGCCTTACCACGCACAACAAAGTATAAATCATTAAAATCGGTTTAGTTGTTCCCGAAAAATGATTATTTTTTTAAAACATTGTTTTACCAATAATTATACGATTGCCTTCGCAATTAACTCTACATTCACTACAAATAAGTTTTCCAAAACAGATTTTAATAAAATAAAAAGCATCATGATAAAAAACAACTGTTTATCAATTTAACGATCACAATCGAATTTTGTCAAATTTTTAAAATTCAAGATATTAAACAAAATCAAACTTCACGCATCAAAGAGGCTCATTTATCTTTCGAATAACTCTCACACTTTTTTTGATCTTATTAAAAAGCTGTCTCTACCGCGAACAACGAATTAATAATTATAGAAATCGGTTGAGTGTTCCCGAAATAATGGGTTTTTATTTTTATGGGATTTTACAAATAAATTATTGCAGAACTGCAAGCGTCTAAACTGCAAACAATCTGTACAAACGCCGATATCTCGAGAACTACTTAATCCATTTTGATGATTTGTACTTCGGTTAGTGTGGCGAGTTTAAATCATTGAAATAAATATTAAAACAAGTCGAAATATAAAACACAAAAAAAGGAATCCTTTATGTAGGGGCAAATTTGATTAAATCCTCCGTCTTGGATTTTAAGATGGTGGTAAATTTTGATAATTATTTTTCAGGATCAGTTAATCCTTATTACAATGCTTTTTATTTTGTTAAATCGGTTTTGTAAGAATTCATTTATGGGTTAAGGAAGGCAGCCAAAATTGAGAGCGTAATCGTATAAATCGTATAATAGTTGTTAAAAGAATTATAAATTTTCGGAAACCACTAAACCGCTTTTAATGGCTCATATTGGGTTGTGCTAAACAAAAATCGAACAATTTTACGAATTGAAAAAGCATTTTAAAAAGGTTTCGGAACTTAACAATAATTCCCTGCAAAATGCAGTTGCTTTATTAAAAATTGGTGATATAGTTCAAAAGTTATATTAAAAACATTTTGTCTAGTTTTTTTGGCCCTCCCGTTATATTAGCATTACGCCTTACGAGATAAAGCTTTGTTTATCCTCCGGCTGTCATTGAACATCTGATCATGACATTAGCGTAGAGAGAGTTCTGTTGTTTGATGATAGCCTAAGTACCGACAACAGATCATGCACATCTACCGTTGAACAGGTGCAGCCTAGTGGGTTACAGTCTAGTTGATGTGAATATGAAGTTTTTTACCTTAAACAGCTGCACTCCGATTACGGCGAACATGAACTGCAGAAGATAGGTGACTAGCATGATGTTGCCGATCGTCTTTATGGCTACTATTACGCACTTTACAACATACTATAGCCAGTAGGAGATAGTCGGTAATGAAACAAACCAAAGTATTTTGTCAGTATCATCATTCAAAAGTAACAAAATAAAAAAAAAACAAAATAAATTCAAAAGCTTTATAATAGGCTATTGTTAAACCTCAAGACATCTATCAGATAACTCCCCTAATTAATTAGGTTGTACATATTATTACTTGACAAGACATATTTAAAGAAAATCAAAACTTTTCACGTCCTGGAAATTCTTCAAAAATACCTCTTGTTTGCTTTTTTGTATTGTCCCTTTGTTTCCCAAAAGAATAAATACATCTAAGTCAAAGTTTATGTAGCTTTTGAGGTGGAATAATTTTATCCTTTAAAAAGTTTTTCATATATCGACCGACTCCACGCGACATTCGGAGTAATTAATATACTGGTGCGTGTTCATATGAGAAAAATACTCTCGAGAACTGCGCAAATTGACAAATTTTAGAATATCAGACAGCTTTGACCAGCAGCTCAGTAGTTGACAGATTGAATTTAATGTCGTAGAGCAGCTCTCGAACTTCCAGTCGATGTCGAATTGCGCACAAACAGAGCTACAATTATATGAGATTACTCTCAGAGACTCTTAGTTATTAATGCTTAAAAATCTGGAAATAAGTTTGATTGAATTTTTTATATCTTTAATAAAATAAAGAAACAATTTTACATCCTGCTTTAAATGAAATATTGTGACCCTGTGAAATTGGCACAAAATCATATGTAATTCTGCAATGACGTATATAATTCACATAACGTTGTTAGGAAATTGTTTCTCTTAAACGGAATCGTCAGTATTGGAATTTCTAATTTACCCATTAGCAGGCGCCTTTCCATTAATAATAATACAAGGATGTAAGCCATAATTGCCCATAATTTTATTATATGGTAGGTTAATAATGAGTTAAGTAATATATGTAACCAGACATTCCTGTGCAAGAAGTTTGCGCACTTTTACTGATGCAACAGTCTTCACTATTGCTGATGCATCACAGTTTGAACTCAACCGCAGCGCGCTGGTGAACGAACCTGCACAGATACTGTGCGATGTGATATATGCATATGCAGGTGAATCTGTGAGTTGCACTGGAACATCTATTGCCAATTTGATGAATTAATAGAGCTGGTACACGCCAACCAGAAGTATGGCCAATCAAAGATAGAACAGAAAAAATGCTTTCCGCTACGGAGATGGACTATTGGAGAAGAGCAGCAGGGAAATCAAAAAGAGAAAGAGTTACAAATCAAAGAATAAGAGAAATTATGACAGTGGGTGAACGTACTTTAGTGGATGATATAAGAACAAAACAACTGGTGTGGTACGGACATGTACAAAGAATGGATGATGGAAGACTACCTAAACAAATATTACAATAGAAACCAACTGGCCGAAGAAAACGAGGAAGGCCGAGGAAAAGCTGGAGAGAAGGAATAGACAGTGAAATAAGAATAAGAGGCCTAGATGATGAATTATGGGCAAACAGAAACGAGTGGAGATTGGGTATCGGAAGACGTAGAACGCTGTGAAACCGATAAATATATATATATATATATATATATATATATATATATATATATATATATATATATATATATATATATATACACGCCAACCATTCCATACTAAAGGACGTAACGTTTGAACTCCAACAAAAAGAATATACACGGCTATTAAGCATGGATCTTGCATGGAAGTCCGATATAAATTGGTACCAAAATTAGCTTTTTTCTAAATTTGCAACGATTTCATTTGATAAAATTGTTTGAACTTAAAAATGTATCAACCCTATGTAGGGACCGCCCATAAAGATATTTTTTTGTATTTTGTGATATGTGACCGACTCAATCAAATATCTTGAATGAGTGATTTTCTGATTTTGCGGTGGGATCAAAATGTTGGGCCCTTTACAACAAACGTTTGTTAGTATTATTTGGCTTAAAAAATTCCGTTGATTGACACTCACTGTCTTGATGACGGGTAAAAATGCAATATGCGTTGATCCGGCCTGAAAGACAAAGAGCTGTCGTAGGTCACGGACTATAGTTTGTTTTCTTTTATTTGCATTCGATCTTTTCATTGATCGATATTGTATAGCAGTTTTTCGCCTGCGTTTGTTTTTTGTTTCTCTCGTATCTCGGTGGATGGCGCTTCTTGCGATAGTTTTCTCACTAATTAACTTCGCAAGATTTGTCACATTGACCAGCAGTATTCTGAGGAGTCCCATAAGGACGAAACAGTTAAATGTCAACACTTATTAGGTGTCCATTAGATCTTGGACCCCCGTGAGGTTAAGCTTTCAGGCTACCCACGGAAAAATATGAGAGAAACAAAAACTCCTTTTTGCCCGATTAGCCACGAAACTTGTTTGATTTTTAAATTCACGGGTACGAAATTCCACGTTTTTTACTAATTATGTTTCAAGTAATAATACTGATCCGGGAGGTATCTGATAAGAATGTCAATATAGTGCGGTGGGGCATCGCGCAGCCGTTTTACACATCAAATGCACCCTGGGTGAGGTGGTTGTGGTGAATGCGGCGGAGTTACGGCGCGGCGACTGCGCCGACGGTGCCCTACCCTTTTTCTTGTTCTCTCTAGATATGACTACAAGTGCGAATCTGTTATCGGTTGGATACGCTGTAAGTTTATGGATTTTTGATTTTTGACGTAAGTCCTGGCCCTACATCTCTGTTTGCACTTGTCAAGGTGTAGGGCCAGGCTAAGAGACGCCGGCGCTGAGCCACAGCGCAGCAAAATGCGCATGCGCACATAGTTCACACTGTCATGATCATCACGGCATGGCATGCGGGTTAGTAGTAAGCATGCCTTTACGTAATATTTCTAAGAGATCCAGCTATTTTCAACAGGTTGTTTGAAGTTTATTTACAAAATTAAGTTTTAAGCCGTCTTTGTTAGAAAATTTACGTAAATGACAAAGACCGGGTCTGGACGATCCCCAAGGTTATTTTCAAAAAAATTGTCCAAGTTCTTTGGTCAAATAACTGCACAAAACTTGTGTCGCCCATAGAATTTATAAATCTAGAGGTTTTTTGCAAAGTTAACAGTTTTTAGTAGGTATCAGGCGTTATGTTATGATGTTTTCAGCTTTGTTGGACCCACAGGTGCATTTGCTTGGACAACAACGGACTGCTGGTAGGCCAGTCATACTAGGACTTTTTTATATACAAAAACCTTTTTAGATTTCTTTGATATTTATTAACGTATAGAGTCAGTATTCATATCATCAATTTCTCATTTTAGATATAAAATTGGTATTTGATTTTAAAATTAAAGAAATTATTTTGCGAAAGAATCTTTGCCAGAAAGAAAAAACCTTTTTCCGTTTGAACTGATTTCTGAAGAAAACCCGACCAATATCTGAGAAATAAATCAAAGAAATCTTGGTTAGAGGCACATCTTTCAATCCAATATGACTGGGCTAATGTGCCTACCTTAAACAGTTGTACACCAATGACCGCGAACATGAACTGAAGTAGACAAGTGACCAGAACGATGTTTCCGATTGTTTTAACGGCAACAATCACACACTGGACTACATGCTAAATACAATACAATAAAAATTGGGTAAGGTACTTCTCTCCCACACCCTAGTTACCATTCTTTTTATTTGTACCTATGCAGTTTTTGCGTTGTTGTGTTAAAGAGTGTATCTTAAATAACTATCAAGATTTTAATGATTTTGAAAACTTAGGTTGCTGCTATTGTTTAAAGATGTCGGTCATTTTTTATTAACGTTGTAAGTTACTTAGGATACACTCCGTACGGCTATAAAATTTGAAATTAATAATAATTGTAAACATCCAAATAAAATATTAATTTAGGTAAATAAAAACGTGATCCATACCTTCAGTCCTTTGGCTCTATTAATTGCTCTAAGCGGTCTCAGAACACGTAAAACTCTGAGAACCTTTACGACAGACATGGCATCCGTACTAAAAATTACAAAATACCGTATTAGAGCGCCTCAAAGTCAGGAGCGTCTGCTGTTTAGGACCCCACGGCCGCGCGCCCTTCTCAAAAAATACAATTTTTCCTTAGTTAAATGTTTTTCTTATTCCTTAATTTTTTTTTTCGCCTGGACGCATACCATGAATAAAGCTCATCTCCGACTGCTGACACGACTAAAAGCCTTTTTCCTCGCAGTAACTACAAGTTACCAGGTAACCTGGTTACTCGTTATCTGTTTTTCTTCGCTGAGTAACCCTAACTATGACGTCACGAGTAACCACACAGTGTAACCAGCCTAACAGACGTGGTTGCTGAAATATTTTGAGGTTAAGATCGATTTTTTTTTGTTTTTTTTTTCAAAATGTTTGATTTTAATATATATATTAACAACGAATTATGTTTGGTAACGTTAGAAAATGAAGAACATCCCTTGAAGTTGGTACTATATATACTATACCTATTTATTTATTTGTTTTATAAATTTGAATATAAAGTATAGTTTTACATCAATTTAAGAAAAACTTGTAGCAAATATGCTAAATAAAAGCTTAAAACAAACTGCAACTAGTCTTAAAATGTACTGCCTTCGGTGTTCTGTGGTACTGCGGCTTTATCACAGAATACGGAAGGAGCACCCTGTTTCCACTCCGATTCAAAAAACGCATCAGGTAACGCTGCATTTAAAACTGGTGCAAATCCATGGCCCGTGATACGTTTTTTGAATCGGGATGGGCATGCATTGGTGGAAACAATGAATTATTTTCTGCATTTCGGAAATTGCTGGTAAAAACAAACAATTGGAAATGTCATTCACAGCTGACTGTCTGACGTCATACAGCGGTTACTCCGAGTAACCGTGACGTCATTTCGAGTAACTTATATGAGTGACTAGTAACCTCGAGGAAAAAGGCTTTAAGTACGAATCGAGCATCGATAGCCGCTCGGGTCCACACTAGCCGCAAGCCATATAGCGGCCCGCGTCACCTTGGAAACAGGGTGGTGGCGTAGCGGACGCAGACCGCTGTTTTAATGTAAAGAAAGGCGCACCCCTTTGGCGGCCAATCTGATTAATATAACAAGACGACGGTTTTTCATTATGGTTTTTGATTAAAGTCCATCCTTTTTTGAACGTTACAAAAGTAAAATTAGAAACAAAATAAGCAGTTAAGTACCTATTTTTAAGAAATATATCTCACGCCGCGCCGTGCGTATTGTAATATTATTTTTCTGTTAATGAAAAGAAAAATAAAAAATCGATAACCCCCTTTAGACATTGGCGTTCTCAGATTTACAGCTTACGTGCGCCATTGCTCAAAGTGCCTCAAAAACCAACGAATATTGATTAATCTCGACTTTTCTAATAAAACACGCTAAAGTACCAATACACTTCTAAAGCACACTAATAGCCAATTCAAAGTCTTTCATTTGCTAAATGTCTGATATATAAAAAGCAAATCTTACCTAAAACATGATACCAATGAAACTACAACTACTACCAGATCAAGTACATTAAATGCCGATCTAAAAAAGGCCCCTTTGTGTAGGATGCACCCATAGGAAACTGTCTTTAAAATTAATTCTATCGAAAATATCCCAGTAAAAACATAGTCGCACTGTTTCAAGATCTAAAATAATAGAAAAATTAACTAGGGGAGAGTGGGGGAATGCCGGCCTCTGGGGTAATACCAGCCTTCAAATATCTCCCACTCTAGTGAAATTGATGGCGCGCCTGTATGCTGTCTATCAAGTAGGCGGCACATCAAGGGCTCAGTTTCTTTCAAACGGTAAAAGGAGACCGTCAGCCGATTTTACAGTGGATTTTATAATTACGCACGTGCTACAGTAAGAAAAGTCTCATGATTTAAACTGATTATTTTGGAACGGTAAGTTTTAAAATTACTAATTGTGTGTACAAATAGCTTACTTAGTGTTCCCTTTCTCTCAGTCTACTTACAAATTTAATATGTTTAGGCATTTTAAAATAATAACTAGATTTTTTTTACATGCGTTTTGGGGTAATATCGGACATGGGGGCAATGTCGGCACGGCCGGTTTTACCCCAACGAGTTTGTTATGTAATATATATATATTTTTTTCAGATGCCAAGGATGTATAAGCGCAAGACAAATAAGGCTTCTTGGTCTGAGGAGAGTCTTCAGGTGGCTCTTGCAGCAAACGAAAATGGGCGCGCTATTCGAGAATTGTGAGTGGCGAATTTGGAAAAAATAAAGAGATCTGGATAAGATGTGTAATATGTGCTGGTTGGGCTCACAAAGCTTGCATACTGTGGCTTGCACTATGGGAGAAAAGAAGAAAAGTTTTATATGTGATTTTTGTCAATAAACGATATTGGGGTAATACCGGCCCCCCGGCTGCTATTACCCCAAGCTGTGGGGTAATACCGGCATCTACATATATTTTTTTAAATACATATTTTGTAAATAAACCAACTGCCTTTTATTTAAACCTTCAGGTAACTTTATAACTCCTAAACGTTTTAAATAATTGAGAAATTTCTTAAGGGGCCGTTATTCCCCGACTCTCCCCTAAGTGTTAAGTGCCAAGTTAAGAGGAATAGTAAATTTTATGTAGAAAAAGGCTTTAAATATATTTGAGAGCTTACCAGTTGTTTTAATCCTTCTTCCGCAGGTGGGATAGGATCTTCCAATGCCAAGAGTGCTGAGGATACCAAAATGCAAACCAAAATTAAGTTGTCAAAATAGGATTGGTTACACAGCCAATGGCAAAAGACTCGAAACCTAAAAGTCATAAAAAATGTGAGTTTTTGTAAAATTATCCAAAGTTTGACACAACATGAAAAACATTCATTCATACAGTACCATCAACCGCTGTATGTAAAATATTATCTACAAAAATTGTCAATCAAACTTTTAAAAAAAACGGGACACATTGAAATAAAAGGAATTTGTATTTATTTTTGTTGTAATTAAAAATAAATAAATAAAAATAAAACCGGCGGCGTCGAGCGCATTCCAAGCAATCAAGTCGCGCGCAAACCGTTAGACACACCTAAAATTTACTGATTTTAAATACCTAGATTGTATTAGTTTCCACAGCAGCTTTAATTTTACTAAAAACAATATAGTTACTGAATAAATAAACTAATTACTTTTCTCCAAAAAAAATAGTTCTTTGAGCGGCGGTTTGTTATAAAAGAGAAATACTAAAGAAACTCGAAATAATTGTTGTTAGAATTTTGAAAACGGCTTTTAGCGGCATCTCGACGGCGAGGTTGACAGGGACAAAACGCAATAGTTTTGAACTGTTCAAAATAAAAGATGATCCTACTACAATACAAACCAAGATCTAAACACACAAACTAGTTTCAGGGTTTTAAAACTTTTTACTCTAAGTTACTTTAAGCTTAGGTAAAACATTTTGTAAACCCTTTTATACAGGACATTCCAAAGTTATTTATTTAATTAGGAAATTATTAGTTGTTGAATGGCGTTATAAAATAAAACAAAAGCAATAACTATGAAAAATTCCTGTATGTTTCTACTAAAAAATCAAGTGGTCGCGACTGATGATATAAAATAATAAAATGAGTGCGGGACCACACAACAGTGTCAGAAAAAGGAAGACGGGGTAAATGCAAGCAAAAACACGTTCTGGGATCTATGGGATCACGGTCTAAGAATAATACGGCTATTAAAAAAGAATCTTATAAAAATGTGTTTTTATCCTTTATTGAACCTTATCCCAACCCCGGATTTAACTTGAGAGCCCAAACACAATAAATAATTCAGATAAAGTTCTGTCATTTCAAAAAGCCACACAAAAAACTAGCGCGTGCCACCCTAATCATAATAACCATTTCGAGATTTGCAGGAGTCTGTGCAAAAATTGAAAATTTATTTTCAAATTTTGGGAAGAATTTCTGTGTTTTAAGCACGGCTAGGTATACAACATTCTTTAAAGTTAAAGTTTCGAACATACCTTATACTATTCTATAAGTATAAAATCCCTTCTCGAAATATAACAAAGGCTTTCGAAAAGTTCCACCTGCATTCTTTAATACAGGGTCAAACCAAACTCATTTTAAAATTGTTAGCGGTTGTGTTTATATTACGGATTGTGACATTTTCATTATTACTGTGAATAATAACAATTATAATCCTGTATATTTTAGTTTGTTTTTATAAGTGAGGACCTAGTAAGTGATATTAATAATGGCGTTTTGGCGGCCATTTGAAACACCACCAACAAAATTTTGGAAACCATTTGAGGACCAAGGAGAAGAAGAAGTGGTGGTACCATTAGGGTCTGCGGTTTTACAGGAACCAAACCTTAACCCTAAAAAATAAATGGATCCATTAAGGAACTGCACCTTCCTAGATAGCCTATTCTCACACTTCAAGTGAAGCCATGATAATATATTAGCCTTGAAAACAGTTTTTTGTAAATATCTCAGAAACTAAAGCTCCTACGAAGTTTTTGGTAATAACATGAATTATTGAAAAAATATATATATTTATCGGTTTCACAACGTTCTACATCTTCCGATACCCAATCTCCACTCGTTTCTGTTTGCCCATAATTCATCATCTATGCCTCTTATTCTTATTTCACTGTCTATTCCTTCTCTCCAGCTTCTCCTTGGCCGTCCTCGTTTTCTTCGGCCAGTTGGTTTCCATTGTAGTATTTGTTTAGGTAGTCTTTCATCATTCATTCTTTGTACATGTCCGTACCACACCAGTTGTTTTGTTCTTATATCATCCACTGAAGTACGTTCACCCACTGTCATAATTTCTCTTATTCTTTGATTTGTAACTCTTTCTCTTTTTGATTTCCCTGCTGCTCTTCTCCAATAGTCCATCTCCGTAGCGGAAAGCATTTTTTCTGTTCTATCCTTGATCAAGGATAGAACAGAAAAAAATATAATCTACTAAATTTGGAAAACAGTGTATTGAGACGATGCTCCGTTAAAAAGTTTGCATTTTTTAAAGGTTTTAATTGTCAAAAAACTGTCATTAGCATTAATGAATTTTGACCAAAATCTAATCAGCTCGTAAGAGTATTGAACACTATTTTACCTGAAAATTTTAAAAAAGTCCGTTTAGCGGTTTAGGAGCTATCGTGTTACGTACAGAAATAATATACACACACACAGACAGACATCACGACAATATTGCTAGGATAGGTCAAAATACATCCAAATAACACATTTTTCTTCTCTCTAGCCATTGCTCCGCGGGCTAGGAAGGTAAAAATATCCAAAGGGCAAGGCAACACTTAAAAACACATTGTACGAGGAATACTCAAGATATTATTCTTGATATGTATACGCAACTCTCAGTAGAAAATTACGGAAATCGTTCCAGAATATACGAACGTATTACACATATAACAGGGGCCAGCTACATAGTATATAGTATCTATTAATGATTATTATACCACAAAGTATAATAACCTATATTTTCTGTGATTATACGCATTAAGCAGGAACTTTTAGTAAACGTTTTATTTTACTTGACTATATACTATAAACAGTTCCCAGTCCGGCCCATATTCTCTTTTATTTGTTTAGGATTCCTTAATGCGTTAAACACTTCAAATTTTATTATGGCTTTTTTGGTGGCTTTTTAAAATGAAAGGACTATACTAAACGACTTATTGGTCAGTATTGTGGTGTACCTGCGTAAATTGTATACATATGTTAGTGGAAAGTATTCTACGGAAAATGTCAAACCTAATACCTATTTGTAGATAACTGTCTAAAAAATTAATAGTTCAAGCAAAAAATACAATATTTTGTTGTTGTGTCGTGCACGTCGCATTGTGAGTTGTCGTCGCTGGGAAATTCCCTATAAAATGGAAAAGAAAAGAACCGCATTATTCCAAGCACCGTGATATGGGGATACAGTGGATTCTACCACATTTCACCTGTTCGTAGGGGAAAACACGAAGAAAGACGTAGCTGGCGGTATTGGTAGTTTCTTTTGAGGAGTATCATTTACTTCCGACATGCGGCGTGGTCGCGCCCCGACATTCTCCTCACCCTGCACATCTGTAAGGACACACAACCACACTTATTAAAATTTTGTCTAAATCGACATAGCTGCAGAAACCGGAACTTCTCATACTTACGACATGTTATCTTTTATTGCCACCTCTTTACCTATATAGTAAAAATAAAAACAAGACCAATACCAATGCCAATGTGCATAATGAAAATCAATCTTCTTTAACTCAAGCGTGATAATAGTGAAGTGGGGTGAAATTACGAAATAAATTGGACAAAAAACGATATTATTTCTATTGAGAAAATTATTTTTAAAAATAACGGCACTCTTTTGTTTCATCTTAATACATCAAAACAACCGTTGTATACTTTGACAAGCCCGTGCTTGCCGTTTTTGTTTAATTAAATTTGATAAAAGGCTGCAAGGCTAAAGTTCTCTTTTATATAATTTACTTTTATTAAAACTTACATTTTAACAAATTAATTATTATACAAGCCGCTTAAAATTCACTAGCTTTTCAGAAAATACTTTAACATATAAAAAAGGAAACATATGTTTGGCATCAAAACATAAGCCAATCCTTATCTAAATACAAATGGCAATAAAAGAAAAGTATCTAAAAATTGGATAAAAACGCTGTTTGAATTTATTATTTTAACCGGAAAATCGTGTATTCTGCAGCTATGTCCTGTCAACCGGTGCGTACCTGTTTTTATAAGAAAAAATGAAAAAGGCACTGCCTTTTGGTATAGGTCGGAATTTCTTAACAATGGTAACCTCGGACAGTCTTCGAGGTCGTGCTGTTTCTTTGGGTACCACCACCATGTCATCATTGTCCTCGTAATACTCTAAAAAGGTACCTCTTATCGATTTGGCAAGGATGCTATAATTGATTACTATTTGTAGGTTCCTTTAAAAAACAGTACGTACACAAGCAATAAACAAATCTTACCTTCATCGTTTTGATCTTGGTCCCCATGATCTCCTTCTATATCAACTTTTGTATGGGATCCTACTTCTTCATCTTGTTCGGACCTGCCAAAAGAACTTGTAATAAGCACTATAACAAATTATTAATAAGGTTCTTTGCATTACCTTTCAGAGTACTGTCCATCTTCTCCTTCTTCTTCCTCTTCAATTTGCTCCTCTTCGCCCTCCTCTTCGATCATTTCTTCTTCTTCGGCATTGTGGGAAGGACTTTTTGATCCTCTACCCTCCTTTTCTTCTTCTTCCTTTTCAATGGCAGTTAAAGACTCAGCATCTGCCAAGTTATCGACAGCGATAGCCAAGAACACATTCAGTAGAATATCTGCACATTATGGTTAAGGAAAGTTCATTTACTTTTTATTTTTTTTTTTATTTTTAATATTATTTTAAAGGATACAGTTACCACAGATAAAGAGAATTATATAATAAACACAAGCCAACGCTCCAAAACCCTTAACACCTCCGTAAGCTTCTATACCATCGTACATAACAGTATTCCAATCTTCACCAGTTAATATCTAAAAAATAAATTTAAAGACTTATTAACTACATTAAGTTTAAATACTAGAGTGCTTTAGACTAAAACCCTACCTGAAAAACAGTTAATAAACTCTGCCAAAAACTATCAAAATTGTATCTAGGTTTTTCTTCAAACTTCTTAAAATTAAATCGCCCACCAAAAACTTGCATTCCCAGTAGTGCAAATATAACAATGAACAAAAATAGCAAAAGTAATAACGATGCTATCGATTGTATCGAGTTCAACAACGAAGCCACTAGATTCGAGAGTGACCTCCAATATCTAAAAAATAAAAACATAATTAATAAAACTAACATTAGTTTAACACAAAGAATTATTTATAAATTGAACAATGAAGAAAGATACGTACTTTGTAACCTTAAAAACTCTGAGTAACCTAACACAGCGTAACACAGATATACCCAATGGTGGCATTAAGTGCGTTTTGGTCAATACCGTTTCACTTATACTGCCTATAACAACAAAACAATCGAATCGATTGAATAATGAAACAAAATATCCCTAAAAGAAAAAATATCAAATTATTAATAAAAAGCAATTATTTAATAAATTAATTTTACTTACTTGAAAACCTAAACTGTACATCTTAATCAACATTTCTAGCGTAAAAAGAGCAATAAAAAATGTATTTGTTAACTCTGAAACAAAAGAAAATATAAATTACCATTTGCCTATTATTTACTGATTATCTTAAATGTTGACATATTCACGCTTAAAAAGACAACAAAAATTAGATCAGTACCTTGAAATCCATCCAACCATTTTGGCTGATCATAGTGTTCTGTTGCCAAAACGCCGGTATTTAAAAATACTAAAATAATAATGAGCCAATAGAATGTTTGCGATTTAACAGCCTTTCTACATGCCCTTCTTATACGCCTGTTTAGTTTGTCGAATCCCTTTTTCTTTTTTGCAAACCAGGATTCTTGCTGAAACTCCTCTTCGCCTAAAAAGTTAACATTTATGCCGCTAATGAGAATATTGGTCTTAATTTGAAAGCAAAGCTGACTGCAGAACTGTACCATGACCAAGACGATAAAGCTGACTTAACCTTAGCAATAGTATTTTTTATTGATAATAATGCACCGATTATCATTTCGTTAGCTTTACTCATAAAAACTGTTTACAGCTTTTTGTTTTATTTATCACACTAAACTGCAACAAAAGCAAATTGAAGATTTTTTATATTCGACATTAAAATAAAATGAGGGTAATCAACCGCGCTGAAAAATTATTGCCAATTGCCTAATTCCATTAAAATTAATAGATTTTTGAGACGCCAAGACATTTTATTGAGCTTGTGAATTTAGAGCTACTAAATTTGGCTTTTAGGTTTTTGGGCTAATTATATAAAACACATTTTTTTAAATATCTATACAAACAAAATAATAAATAAGTTTTTACAAAGGTTATTTTTTAGTTTTCTTACCTAATTGGTCCGTGGATGCCATTTCGTTGGCCATATTACTTCTTGGTTCTTGGTTTTGTTGATCTTCCCCTTCCGGCTCAATGTCCTCAGCCTGAGTGATCCAATCTAGATAGCCTCTGAGATCTTCTTCTAGCTGCTGTTTTTCTCTCAGTTTATGAAAGTCGCCCCTGGCTTTGGCCTTTTCTCTTTCTTTGGAAAACTCTCCGCTGAGAACACCAAGAATCAAGTTCATAACGAAAAAGGCTCCCAATATCACCATTGATACAAAATAGGACCATTCCCAATCTCTACCTAATGCATCTTCTATCTGAAAACGGAAAAGATATTCACCAGTAAAAATCTAAACTGTAGAACTGAAAGTTCGAATACACCACTCAATAAAAACCCTTACATTGTAAAGCACATCAGTCCATCCTTCCAAAGTAATGCACTGGAACACCGTTAACATGGCCAACCCAAAATTATCGAAGTTGGTAATGCCTTTATTTGGTCCTTCGTATTTCGGATGTTCTGCGCATATGTATTCGTCACCTAATTCTTCTGTGCAATTAAATCCTGTTCCACAGGGGTGTTCGTCATCCATTATGGCCGCTAAAATATTTTTAAAAAGCTTTTTCTTAGTATTCCTATCAAACCTAATAGTTACGGATAGTTACGTATAGAGTTATACCAGGCGCGGAACTACGAGGGGGAATTCCCCCCCCCCAAATCCCAAAATATATTGATCGTTAACACACAGAATACACCTTCTGGCCAGGCTCTAGGAAAATTCGCTGGTCGGTCGCCGTTTAGTTTTTTGTTTGCAATTTTTTTTACTAAACGGTTTATTTATGTTTTTGTTTAAAATCTTGTGACAGAGCTTTTTCAACTAATTACCTATGACCTTCGGATTTTATATTTGACACGTGTAAAGAGTTCCGGTGACCACGCAATATAATATTTTTAACAAAAAAAAACTTAGAACTTGGAGTGTTTATTTATTTATTTATAAAATAACATGTACAAATACAATGTAATTGTAGTTTTAAGTCAAAATAGCGGACTAAATTTTTATTTAGATACCAATATTTTTATTAAATTTTGGGTCTTAAAGGTTACTCTTTGTGATTTTGGAACGAAACCTAAAAAAAATTAAAATACCGGATCTAAAATGGAGGAATTTTTCATTTATAAACGCATACGTACTAGATTTGGAACTTTGTGGTGTTCATGATTTTTAATTTTACATAAAAAAAACAAAATAGCGGACTTTTTTTTAGGTTGCTTATTATTATGATTTTTAAATAAATAAACTTTAAAAAAAATTAAAATGGCCTATCCAAAATTGCAGATGATTTCCTTTATAAACCGATATGTATTAAATTAGGAACTTTGGGATATCTAAGGTTACTGATCATGAGTTTTGAATTAAACTTGCAAAAAGTCAAAATGGCGATCCAATATGGCGTACTTTTACTTTTATTAACCGAAATGTATTAAATTTTAAACTTTGAAGTGTAAAAGGTTGCTGATTATGATTTTTGAGTTAAACTTTAGAAAAATCAAATTGGCGGATCCAAAATGGTGGACCATTCCATCCAAAAAATTTAGAAATTAAATTACCGCTAATCTATTATTTTTTTAAATTAAATTTAATTATCAAATTCAGCGACACACCCCAAAGTGCCAAATTTAATACATAAATAATAAAAGAAAAAATCCGCCATTTTGAACTCTACAATTTAACTATTTTCAAGTTTAGTTAAAAAATCAGCGACTTTAAACCCTCAAACTATCAAATTTAATAGATGCATAAGGGTTAATAAGTCCAAAAGTCCATCATTTTGGATCAGCCATTTCGAATTTTTTTGGAATAAAATAATTAAAAATTGCATTAAACAGCTACAACTCTAAACACGTGTCAAAATTTTAAACTGAAACTACGGCGGCTGGCAGCGAGTTGTCACTGCGGCGAGTTGGCCCGGCGGCAAATCGGGACGACAGCAAATCAGGTTGGCGCTGGCACAAGTTGGGCCAGGGGCAAATCAGCTGCGGTCAGTAGGCCGCGGCGAATTATCCCATTCCCTCTGGTCACTATGCAAAATGCGAAAAATACTCCCCCCCCCCTAATAAAATTCCTAGATCCGCCCCTGGTTATACTTACATGTATTAGCATTTACACAAGTTTTGTGCATTAGACCAACGAATAGCTCCAGTCCAATAATGGCATAAATAATAATGACAAATAATACTAACAACGCAATATGTAATAAAGGCACCATGGCGCGGAGAATTGAGTTTAGTACGACTTGTAAACCTAAAAAACAAGATTAATACACTAATCGAATTTTAAAACCCTAGAAGTCCTTTATTTTATTTCGATATTTTATTGGCTTAAACATATTGTTATAAATAAATATAGGCACTTGCATCTAATTAAACTTACTAGGTACTCCAGAAACCAGTCTTAGGGGTCTAAGAACTCTAAAAGCTCTTAAAGCTTTGACATCAAAACTGTCTTTTGTTAAATATGAAAGAATCGTACTGATCATACTAAAACAAAAAAATAGAAAGTAGTTGTTTTAGTGAAACAAAAACTAAGAAACGCAAATTTTTGTTCAAATTTATTTGTTATCAAGAAGATCCAGGAAACGGTATAAAATAAAAATTAAATTTTTCTCTTTCCAAAGTTTGGGCTTAACGGAGTTTAAACTTTGTTTTGTTGAGCGCTTGCTTTTTAGCGAAGGCTTTAACTTAGACCGAATTAAATAGTGGTAAACAAAGTTCCCAAAGTTATAATAATTTTAATCTTAAATATTTAACGTCTTCCATTTTTATCAATAGTTGAGATTTTTTAAAATACCCTAGGTCGGTTCGGTTCGGTTCGGCCTCCATTTTGACTAGGAGGGCCTGTGTCACGGTGGATAGAATAGACTTGAGTCACTGGTGGTCCAGCTGATTTTTATAAACAAAAGTTAGATATGATATGAACAATGGGACGACTAATATTTTTTGAATTTTTTGAAAACCAAGGCAATTTTCCCACTGTTTTCTAGTACATCCTTATAAAACATAGTTTTCTAGACTTATTGTCGATATTTTTTTTTAGCCCGCTTTATATTTTATTACACAAAACTTAAACTATCAGTCAAACTGAATGTAATCGTTTAGTATCAAAGGTGAAGCGAGGACTTGGGAAGTAAACACAGATGTAGGTCATCGGATTATTTTTGAAGCTGAAACGAACACATTATTTTCTTCGAATTTTAATTTTTGTGTAAAGATAAATGAAGCGGGTTAAACAAAATTACGACTGGTATGTCTGAAAAATATTATTTTATAAGAATATACTAAAACATAGTAGGAAAATTGCCTTAGTTTTTAAAAAATTCAAAAAATGTTAGTTGTTTATATCATATCTAACTTTTGTTTACAAAAAATCAGCTGGACCACCAGTGTTGTAAAAATTCGACATAAATTTATAAAATCCGAACACTGGTCTAATCTATTCACCGTGGGCCTGTGTGACATCATAAATCCAAGATGACGGTTGTTTTTATATTTTTTTTAAAGTTATGCTAAATTAATTTTACGGAAAAACTGTTTGCAATAGAACACCAATTAAAATTGTAAAGAAATAATTTAAAAATACTAAAAAATGGTACTTTTCTTACCCAAAAAAAATTGAGGAAAGAAAAGAGAGACTACCTCAAATCGATTGGTTATGGATCACTTAATTTTAGGGCGCTAGGTGTTTTCCTCAAATTTGAGTCAGATCGCCCGTGTGACATCGTAAATCAAAGATTGCGATTTTTTCCAAGATTTTTTACCACCTTTTGCGTTTAACTTTCGCCACTTTAATTTTACAGATAAAGTGTATAAAACATGATTTTTTTGCAATAAAATGGCGATTTAATTGACGTCTAAATAAACTTTATATCTCAATAACTAAAAAAAGTTTTAGACTACCCTAGCTTTTAAAAAATGGAAAATGGCACCATTTTGAATATATAGCCCTCTTACTCAAATTTGAGGCAAACACTTTCCGACTTTAAATTGTGTGATGGACCATCTAGTAGTAGTCTAAAACTTTCTGGCAAAATTTTTATAATTTTTTTTAAGTTAAAAAATTCCAATTTTCTTTATTTAATAAAAAAAAGCTCATATTAACAAAAAAAAATTTACTGTTCTGTTGGAAACAAATATTGACCTATACAATGTTTTTATAAAATTGATGTGGTAAAAGTTATATTGGAAAATATGGAAACATTGCAATCAAGAATTTATAATGTCACACAGGTGCTCTTACTCAAATAAGACGCCAACACCCGGCGACTTATAATTGAGTGATGATCCATAACCAATCGATCTAGGGTAGTCTAAAACTCCCTGCCTCAATTTTTTTTGGGTAAAAAAAGTTCATATTTTTTAGTGTAAAAAAAATTGTTTTTAATTTTTGCTATATAAAGCTAATTTCTTAACTCTTTACTTTTAATATTTCCTCAAATTGGAGGCAAATACCCGGGGACTTAAAATTATGTGGTCTATTACCAATCGATCTAGAGTAGTTCAAAAAAAATTACACAATCATCGGCCCCTCAACTACAATACAATACAGATTTTGCAATGAAATAAGTTAAAAGTAAATGTCAAAAAAGTATATTTAAAGAAGTGAAACTGTCCAATTTTGTGCAATTATCCATTTATTATAGGGCACCAAGGTGGACGGTGTAAAGGAAATAAAAGCATGGAAACGGAACGAGTGCCGTGCGCAAACGACACCATAAATAAGGCCGGAAAGGTAGGGTAAACACCACTAATTTCAACTTAACCCCGTTAGCTGATTGCGGAACTATCGCAAGGAAGGGACCGAAAATGAATTTAAACGATTTAAGGTGACCATCAGATTAACCTGTGGCCACATAGGTACATACAGGGCTCGACTTCGAACGTTTAGCCTTTACGAAAAGCGTATGAAAAAGGATGAACTTATGGAAAGCAAGAAGTCAGTGAGGGACCAAAGACGCGCATATTCAGGAGCATTTGCATCTGTGCCTCAAAATTCATTAATAGTTTTTTATTACTAAACAGGAGCAATCAAAGTAAGATTTCCACTTTTAAAAGACGAAGAAATAGTAATTATTATTTATTTCGTTATTTTAGCTTTCATCAGGAAACATTAAATCTAGAAAAATTCAATTTTTTAATAATTTTTTCTTCCACAATAACTTTGCTCTTTTATTAAAGTCGCGCTTAAATGCCGCTCAAGTGTTTGATCTCCTGGCGGCGGCTCACGAAGTCAAGTTGCTAAAAGTCACCATACACTATTCAGGAAACAGAATAGGGGACAACATTTTAGGAGATAGGGATGTACGACAGCCCTAAACCTCTTGCCCCTCTACTAGATTCAGTCTGCAGAAAAAAATGTTTGTCACGTTTTACTACTCCATTTAAAATTTTATTTTTGCCCCTTAAATGGAGGGGCCATTCCTCTTGAAAAAAAAACAATAAGTTGAAATGCGGTGATATGGTAATTGCAATTATTTTTATTTAGTTTTTAAAATAATAGAAAATTTGTTTTACAATTATAATGAAATTACAAAAATGCAATTGAATAAAGTGATTGTTATTATTTGTAAAAAGCTATTTTGCTTTTATTATTTAAAGCAATCCACATTTCGTACTGAATTTAAGAGGTAAGTTCGGAATGTATTACGAAAAAAGAGGGCTCCTAAATTAAGCATTTTCACATTTTGTAAATTATGAAAAAGTGAAATAAATAAAAAAAAAATTATTGTCAACTACTTTTTTTTATTTTGCCAGTAGGAAATTTATAATTAACTTATGTTTTTGTTGTAATTAATTACACAGTTTTCTAAGTACATTCCTGTAAAGTAATTTGTAATGTAATAGTTACTTTTCAAAGTATTGGTTTCTAACTCTGGTTGAGAATAAATCGGTACACATAAAGACCAAGAAATTTGTTATCCATAAAGTTGAATTTGTGGAATATTTTGTTTGTGCGTGTAGTAACCTCCTTTAACATTTTTGCCATGTTAGAAAGCTCTACCTGTACACTTAATTACGGATTTGCAGTATTGATTATTAGTCATACAGTTCAAATAATTTCTAAGAGATGGCGCTACAGCAATAAAAATCAAGGGGTTTTAAGGATTTTACGCATCGCCGTCTTTGGCCTACTCAGCCGGTAATGTAACGTCATTAGATCGCGAAAAGAAAACCTTTTTCTTGAATTGCTAACTTGACAACAGCGCTAAACTATTTATCTCTCTTAGTGCCATTTATTTAAATAGCGATCTTACTTCAATTCACATATTTTCAATGGCCAAACGATTGTTGACGAACCCTGTATATCTAAAGAAGCAAACATATAGCTACTTGAAAATGATACCGATTTGCGTCCAGTTTGGTAAACCAGCATTCCTTGCAAAAAGAATAAAACCAAGTTGGCGTAGTAAACAATTCTAGTCCACCAATGATAGGTTATAAAATAATAAACAGTTTCCTACTCTAATTTTGCACGTGTAATGTAGAGAATTTTTAAATATAGGTACAAGTCTAAAGTTTATTATTGACAAGTATATTCTTTGTGAATGCCTCTCAAATAAAAATTTAGTTCGGAATCAAAATAAAATTGGTAATTATTACTTTCGTAAATTACATTTAGTCTTATACGCACTAATATTTGTTGGCAAACCACCCTATGTAAGAAATTCCGGAAAATGCGCACGCAGAAAAATGGGCACATGATAAAAAGCACATAAAACATGAACATTTGTTTATGTTTGGAGTAAAAACCTTGCATTAATGCATTTTGGTAACTAAACATTTATTTAGCTATACCTACGTATTAAATACTCTGCCAACCTATGGGCACCTAAGCTCACACTAGGTACTATAGTTATAGTGTGAGCTAATATAATCAAAAACTGAAATATATTTTATTCAACTCCAGACTCAATTACCTTTCGTTTGATACCAGACAAGCCATGTTTTGACTTAAACTCGAATTTTTTAAATCTACCCCCACCCTTTAAAAAAAAACTAAAATGTATTTTGTTTAACTCCAAACTCAATTACCTTTAGTTTGATATCACACACGCCATATTTTCACTTAAACTCTAATTTTTGACATCTACCCCCACCCTTTTTTTTTAAATAAACTAAAATTTATTTTGTTTAACTCCAGACTTAATTACCTTTCGTTTGATATCAAACACGCCATATTTGCACATAAAATCTAATTTTTGGAATCTACCCCCACCATTTTATTGGGCTTGCGTTCGGTGGATTTTGTTCATTTTTAAACGGGACCATCACGGCCCAAGACCCAACTTAGGTACCAAATTTCATTAAAATCGGACAAGCGGTTTTTGAGTTATGCGGGTTGGTCGTTACAGACAGACATACAGACAGACAGACATACAGACAGACAGACAGACAGACGGCAAAACAAAAAAGTTCATCATCTGAATCGCAAAGATATATAAAATTTTTTGAAATCGGAGCAACTTTTTTTTCTCGAAAAAATTAGGATCACCATTGCTCACACTACTTATATAGTAGTAGTGTGAGCTAAAATTACAGAATTAAAATAAAATTCAAGCTACTTACCTATACAAATATACATAATATTCGTATTATCACCCACACTCTAAACGTGCCTTTAGCGGTGAGAGCGGGAGCAATGTTGCCGGGTTTTGATAAAAGTATTTGTCTTTAGGGAAAGCGCGCGCTACCCAGTATCATTTTTAAATGGACCCACCATACCAGCAATACTAATGAGCACAGCATCATGAAAATGAACATAGTTGATACACTTACCCGATAACAACTATCGTGAAATCCAGCAAGTTCCAGCCGTTCCTTAAATACGAACCTGGGTGCATCATAAAACCGTAAGCAATGATCTTCATGATGCACTCAGCGGTAAAAATTACTAGAAATACGTATTCTATTTTTTCCTAAAAACAAAAAGACAATCTACAACAATTGCAGACAACTTAAAACTACAACTTTAAATTATAGTATGAAACTAACTACCTTTAAAAAATCTTAAATGAAAAGGTTGACAGCTAGGTTGACAGCAATGACTCTATTTTAAGACGCATTTACTAGAAGTTAGTCTCGCCTAGTCTCTAAATAATCAATAATAATATTGTGGGTCAGAAAGCTGGATATACTTACCAAGACAGTGTTGGTGGAGTTCGAGTCTCCATTTGGGAATGGAGTGTAGACAGCCAGAGCCACACAGTTTGCGAAAATCGTCATCAAAATTAGCCATTCGAACGGTCTATAGAGCTACAGGTTAAGGAACATTATCAAGAAATTAAACTATATAGTGCTTGACAATTACACTTGCTTAACTCGGCTTGGTTAAGCAGCGGGATAAAAGTAACAAGTTTACTACCAGGGAGCATCCTCACTCCCTGCAATGACCAAGAAAGCTTATGGTACAGTAAACTTAAGTAGTTATAGTGAGAACAACTATCAAATGTTGAATCTTGTTTATTAAGATAAATCCTCTCTTTTTATTTTAACAAATTGTTATGGTTCGTGAGAAATTATAAAATATAAAATTCAATATAATATGTTGTTTTCTAAACTAAATAATTTATATAATTTAAATAGGTAATCTTGAGAAGGTTAGTTTATGTTATTACAACCTAATTTCTCAAGATCACCTGTCTATAAATAATAAATTTCACTAAAAATGAACATTTATCAAAAATGGTAAAAAAAAGAAAATCTGTTTAATTTTGTAATTAGACAATTATTAAAAGGTGACTGAATCAGTATCAATGTACAGGGTCCTCCCGTTTATTTTTAGACCATATCCAAAACGTTTATTTGAATAGATATTAAAATATGATATGAATAAAAAAAGTTCATGATTATTTACGAAGTTTAAGAATCTTTGGGTCAAAATGCCAAAAATAAATCTAAATTTGACAGGTCGATGATTTTCTTTAACGGAACACCCTGTATATTATTTTTTATTTTTATAGATCTCTTCTTCCTGATTTCAAAAATATATAGTTAACATTATTTCGTTTATTAGTTTTTGAGATAAATGCGTTTGAAAGTTTTAAAAACTTAAATTGATAGGTACCTAGTCTTTAAATCATCGAGGCAGCCATGAAAAAGGCAATCGCATTGACACAAAAAGTAATGCTAGTGATTTTGTAACTATTTATACCATCTGTGTGATTCTGTGCAGTAATGTGTGGCGCCACAAGCCAGTAAAATCAAAAAATATTACAATTTTTTCAGAAAAAAATTAATACCTATTACTTTGTTTGTAATATTCCACATAGCCTCCTTGATTATTAATACAATTTAGAAAAATTCTTATAAATTTTCTGTGAATAGCTTGATAGATAGAGTGCGCAGAATTTCCATTAAGATCGACGATTGTCTGTTCTATTTTCTTTTGTAGAATTTGAAGTGTTTCCAGCCTGTGTTAATACACCTTATTTTTTAGGTAGCCCCACAAAAGATGCTAGAGATGCTTTTTATTATTTGAATAAAAAATATTCCAGATTTTCTTCATCGAAAAAAACCATCTTTAACCGCTCTTAAAACTAAATTTGACAAAACAATACTTTTTGTGTGTCTTTTTCATGGCTGCCTTGATGTTTTAAAGAGCACCAATTTAAGTTTTTAAAAACAGTTAAACGGATATGTCTCCAAATCTAATTAACGAAATAATCCCAATATACATATTTTTGAAATCAGGAAGAAAAGATCTATAAAATTCTAAAATAATATACAGGATGTTCCATTTTTTTAATATCAATTCAAATAAACGATATAAATATGGTATAAAAATATACCGGAAATCCCTATACAAGCAGGTAGTTTTTAAATTACAAAAATACTTAAATAAAAAAGATTTTAAAAAAAGGTTTAAATTTTAAAACCAAATTTTCGATAAATTTGAAACACACAACAAATTAGTCATTAATTCTCTACTGACGCGTGCGATACTAATCAATGCTAGTAAACTCAATTCAAAAATTACTATATAAATATTGCCATTTAGTATTTTATATTTAATTGGATATTAATTTATTATAAACACAAAAGTTTAAACTGATCAATGACTATTTCATAGCAATAAATATACAGGTACAGGGTTTTTCCGTATATTTTTAAACCATATCTTAAACGTTTATTTGAATAGATATCAAAATATAATAAATACAAAAGTTTCAAAATTTTTTACGAAGTTTAAGAATCTTAGGGTCAGAATGTCAATTTTTTTTCTAAATGTCATTATTTGTCAGATCGATGGGTTTTTTTAGATTTTTATAGACATTTTCTTCCTGATTTCAAAAATATATATGTTGGGATTATTTTGTTTATTAGTATTGAAGATACATGCGTTTAAAAGTTTTAAAAACTTAAGTTCCAGTTCTCCCATTACTGTTATTAATTTATATAAATTACAAAAGCAACAGCATCACTTTCTGTGGCTGCCTTGATGTTTTAAAGAGTATCGATTTAAGTTTTGAAAACTTTTAAACGCAAATATCTCCAAAACTAATAAGCGAAATAATCCCAACGTATATATTTTTGAAATCAGGAAGGAAAGATCTATAAAAATCTAAAACAATATATCTGGTATTCAATTTAAGAAAAACCATCGACCTGTCAAATTTTACATTTAGAATTTTTTTTTGACATTCTAATCCTATGATTCTTAAACTTCGTACAAAATTATGAAACTTTTGTATTCATCATATTTTGATCTCTATTCAAATAAACGTTTTAGATATATGGTGTAAAAATCTATGGAAAACCCTGTACCTATTTGGCAATCTTTGTTACTCAAGAACTCAAGTAAGCGCGGATTTGAGGGGGAGGGGGTAACGTGGTATTTACCTCTCTAGAAAAAGAAATATGGACTTTTTCAGATATCTATTTTTTCACATTTATCAAAAATTTCAAAAATCAAAGCTATCAAAGGAAAAAGAAAAAGAACATTTTTCCATTGACATTCTAAATATTGAGGGTATCGATAATGATATAACGACACAGAGATATGACTCCAGTTCGGATGAGGAATCGCAAGAATTCGAAATAATTTCCAAATAATAATTTATGTACGTTTTCTTATTCCTTAGAGTGTTACCTTTAAATCAAATACAGTCATGCCGAGTAATACTTTCTTACAAAAAATATATAGCCTTTAAAACTCGATGCGGCACTTTTTCTCATTTAGAACTACTCTGCGACGTAACCAGCATTTAATGAATTTCTCAAGAGAGCGAAAATTAAATACTCTGCCAATATATGGGCCCCTAAGCTCACACTAGGTACTATAGTTATAGTGTACGTGTGAGCTAATATAACTAAAAATTGAAATATATTTTATTCAACTCCAGACTAAATTACCTTTTGTTTGATACCACACAAGCCATGTTTTGACTTAAACTCAAATTTTTGAAATATACCCCCACCCTTGAAATAAAACAAAAACTAAAATGTATTTTGTTAAACTCCGGACTCAATTACCTTTCGTTTGATATCACACACGCCATATTTTCACTTAAAGTCTAATTTTTGAAATATACCCCCACCCTTTTTTTTAAATAAATTAAAATGTATTTTGTTTAACTCCGGACTCAATTACCTTTCGTTTGATATCACACACGCCATATTTTCACATAAACTCTAATTTTTGAAATCTACCCCCACCCTTTTATTTGGTTTGTGTTCGGTGGATTTTGTTCATTTTTAAATGGGACCATCTCGACCCAAGACCCGCCCAGGTACCAAATTTCATTAAAATCGGCCTGGCGGTTTTTGAGTTATGCGCATTGGTCGACAGACAGACATACAGACAGACAGACAGACAGACAGACATACAGACAGACAGACAGACAGACAGACAGACGGCGCAACAAAAAAGTTTCAAAATCATCTGAAACGCAAAGATATATAAAAATTTTTGAAATCGGAGCAACATTTTTTTTCTCGAAAAAATTAGGATCACCATAGCTCACACTACTATAGTATAGTATATGTGTGAGTCATCAACTTGGAACACAAACAACTCTACTGCCGTGCTATCGCTAGAGAGACGGTTACGCCAATTCGTGTGCTAAAAGTCGTATTTATGGGAATCATTTTGGTAGCGTACCTCATTTTTTAGTTAGTCAGTTAAGTCGGTACGTGAGATAGGGGACGAATTAAAGGAGAAACAGGAAAATTACCCCCCCCCCCTAGAATTTTCTTTTATTGCAAATAATTTTTTCGACGACTATTACCCCCCTAGATTTTGACCCAGATCACAGTTTCTCAAGAGTAGATAGACACTTATTGGAATAAAAGCTGACCTTATTTTAAAATCGACCCTATAGTGACAGATTTACATATAAAAAGCAGCTGCTCTCTTTCAAAATTCGGCCTTTGTGTATTTAAAAACCGGATTTATTAGTGTCGTTATTTATTTAATGAAAGTTGGGGTCTTTATTGTTAAATTTGGCTTTGGTATGTCAATTTTGAGAGGTCAGCTGTTAGTTTTCTGTGTAAATGTGTCAAAATAAAGTCGACTCTAAGATAAAGTCAGGTTTTGTTCCAATAAGTCCTTATTATCTGTTGCATTTGCAGAATGCTAGTTCCTATACCTTTTTAATTAAAGTTTAAAAGATTAGGTATCGAAATATAGCAAATAGTGCATCGAATGAAAAGCCCACGTGGATGTCCCGATTATTTCGTACAATGGAATGATAAATCGATAGAATAAAGCTTCTGACAGGAAATAACGTCACTTGCTATGGGTATCCGTTAAATTTAGAGACAATAGAAATAGAGGTCAGCGACAAATGACACTAATATCATTAATAAAGATCAATTTTTGAGTTAATATTGTGTTTATTAATTTTTAGCCCTATGAAGAGCTCGAACCAAAGCTGCACTTATCTCTTGTTACATTTCTCGGCTTTGGTTACGTAAAGCTTAAGGGGGGGGGGCGGATGGTTTGGGCTTGCCTTACACTTAATGTTTTTTAATTGTGTTTTTCCTTAAAAATGCCTTACGAAGGGATGCGCAGGGCACAAAAATCTGAATTTTTTGCGTTACGTAATTTAAGACTATATTTTACTCTGGTCCTTGAAGCTTCTGTTAGGGTTAATGACACAAAGAGATATCTATCCATCTATCTATCTATCTATTTAGCCTTCTTCGATCCATCTTTGGACATAGGCCTCCCCAATATCTTCTACTCTTCTCTGTCTATCGTCGTGTTCATCCATATAGTTTCCGCATGTTTCTTCAAATCGTCCCTACATCTCATGTGGGGTCTTCACCTACATCTTTTATTTTCCCAAGGTCTTTCTGTCTGATATTATGACCGGAAAATATCCATTTTAATTGTGCTACTTCTCCTGTGACAACCCTTACTTTTGTTTTATTTCTTATCCTTTCATTCCTTTTGCTATCTGTTAGCTTTACATGAAACATTTGTCTTTACATTGACCTTTGTGCTTTTGTTACATTATCCATGTTTGATTCCATAGGTGAGTACAGGAAGGATACATTGGTTACACACTTTTTTGAGGTACTAAGGATATTTTTTATTTTTTAATTTACAGAATGCTGCCCAGGCCAACCTTACTCGTCTCCTGATTACAACTATTTGGTTTTCTTTTTTTCGTTTAATAATTTGTTTCGAATATATATATTCCTCTACTTGTTCTATTTTTTTCTGGGATTATTCTAATCGTGATATCTTCATCTGTATTTGTTATGATTTTAGTTTTAGTGTAGTTCATACTCAAGCCTATATTTTTAGCTGCTGTATCCAGTTCTTCCATCATTTTTATTAGTTCTTTTTCTTATCTGTTATTGCGATATCGTCAGCATATCCCTTTTAAAATAATCAGCCTGTGCGGGTGGTCTGAAACACCCTGTATATGGCGAAGCAACTACATCAATCAAAATACACAAAGGAACCAAGCCAATCCCCATACGAAGAGATGTCATAAGGGGGACACAATATCACCTAAACTATTTAATCAGGCCCTAGAAGATGGTTTTAAAAACTTAGATTGGGAAGAAGTAGGCAAAGTAAGCCGACAATACTTGAACCACCTACGATATTCAATTTTCAATTTTCAATTTTCAATTTTCAATTTTCAATTTTCAATTTTCAATTTTCAATTTTCAATTTTCAATTTTCAATTTTCAATTTTCAATTTTCAATTTTCAATTTTCAATTTTCAATTTTCAATTTTCAATTTTCAATTTTCAATTTTCAATTTTCAATTTTCAATTTTCAATTTTCAATTTTCAATTTTCAATTTTCAATTTTCAATTTTCAATTTTCAATTTTCAATTTTCAATTTTCAATTTTCAATTTTCAATTTTCAATTTTCAATTTTCAATTTTCAATTTTCAATTTTCAATTTTCAATTTTCAATTTTCAATTTTCAATTTTCAATTTTCAATTTTCAATTTTCAATTTTCAATTTTCAATTTTCAATTTTCAATTTTCAATTTTCAATTTTCAATTTTCAATTTTCAATTTTCAATTTTCAATTTTCAATTTTCAATTTTCAATTTTCAATTTTCAATTTTCAATTTTCAATTTTCAATATTCAATTTTCCATTTTTCATGTTCCATTTACCATGTTCCATGTTGCCCGTTTCCCCGTTTCTCCGTTTGCCCGTTTTCCGTTTCGCGTTTTCCGTTTTCCGTGTTTTCCGTTTTCCATTTTCCATTTTCAATTTTTCATTTTTCATTTTTCATTTTCCATTTTTTATTTTTTGTTTTTTATTTTTTGTTTTTCATTTTTTATTTTTCATTTTTCAATGCGAATCGAGGGAAGCATAACGGATGATATCACTCAAAGACAACTGATATGGTACGGCCATGTACAACGGATGAACGATGAAAGATTACGAAATCAGGTCCTAGAAGGACAACATTGGTTGGTATATTGAGAGCGCAGAAAAAGGGGGCGTCCTAAGCTGAAATGGCAACAGTCAATCCAAAGATCAATGAGTCAAACAAACCTGTCAGGAGATGATTGTCAGGATCGAAGGAGGTGGAGAATAGGCGTCGGACAACGTAGAAAAATGTTCTAAACGGACGATTCGCCGCGACCGATTTGCCGCGGCCTATTCGCCGCGGGAACAATTCGCCGCCGGCCGATTCACCACGGGGACCATTCGCCGCGAGATTTTTTTGTTTAATGATACTACCATTGGCAATTGTTTAAACATTTTTATTTAGCCTGTCTTCATAATATAATATATTTATTTATATGTTTGGTTATAACTTTTTTCAAACTTTTCTAACTAGGTATTTAGTGGTTATAATACAATTCAGCATTTTTTTTATTAAAAAAATAAATAAAATTATGATTTATAACTTAAACTTTAAGAAAATCGAAATGGCGGTTTCAAAATGGCGGATTTTCCCATTTTTGAACCGATTTGCATCAAATCGAACCTTTAGGGGGTTTAAGGTCGCTGATTAATATTATTATTATAAACACCCACAGTTCCGAGTTTTATGCATATTGGTTCATAAATGGGGAAATCTGCAATTTTGGATCCGCCATTTTCAGGTTTTTAAATTTGAGTCAGAAATTGTATGGAGTTACCAAGCGCCGCGTTGTTTCAAGTTTGAGGCAAATCGCCATTTTGATTTTTTTAAAGTTTAAGTTAGAAATAATTATAAGCCACCTGAAAGATCTCAAAGTTTCGAGTTTGATGCAAATCGGTTCATAAATGGGAAAAACCGCCATTTTGGAACCGCCATTTTGATTTTTATAAATTTTGGGTAAAAATAATAATCAGCCACTTGAAAGATCTCAAAGTTCTGAGTTTGATGCAAATCGGTTTATAAATGGAAAAATCCGCCATTTTTGAACCGACATTTTGATTTTGATAAATTTAGATTAAAAATAATAATCAGCCACCTAAAAGATCCCAAAGTTCCAAGTTTGATGTAAATCGGTTCATAAATGGGAAAATCCGCCATTTTGGATCAACCATTTTATTTATTTTTTTAATAAAAAAAAATTTGAATTGTATACCAACCAAAAAGTTTGAAAAAATTTATAACCAAACTAAGAAACAAATATATTATATGAAGTCAAGCTAAATAAAAAGCTAAGCTAAATACAATTGCCAATGGTAATATCATACGACAAAAAATCTCGCGGCGAATTGTCTCCCCGGCGAATCGGCCAGCGGCGAATTGTCTCGCGGCGAATTGTCCCATTCCCATAAAATACACCTTTCAGTGATGGTACCAATATATAAAAAAAATGGGGCAAAATGGGTTACAGGGAACTAGGTATAACAAGGTACCCCCTGCCCCTATGAAAAATACTCTGCCAATATATGGGCCCCTAAGCTCACACTAGGTACTATAGTTATAGTGTACGTGTGAGCTAATATAAATAAAAACTAAAATATATTTTATTCAACTCCGGACTAAATTACCTTTTGTTTGATACCACACAAGCCATGTTTTCACTTAAACTCAAATTTTTGAAATCTACCCCCACCCTTAAAAAAACAAAAACTAAAATGTATTTTGTTAAACTCCGGACTCAATTACCTTTCGTTTGATATCACACACGCCATTTTTTCACTTAAACTCTAATTTTTGAAATATACCCCCACCCTTTTTTTTTAAATAAATTAAAATGTTTTTTGTTGAACTCCAGACTCAATTACCTTTCGTTTGATGTCACACACGCCATATTTTTCCATAAACTCTAATTTTTGAAATCAACCCCCACCCTTTTATTTGGTTTGTGCTCGGTGGATTTTGTTCATTTTTAAATGGGACCATCTCGGCCCAAAACCCAGCCTAGGTACCAAATTTCATTAAAATCGGCCAAGCGGTTTTTGAGTTATGCGCGTTGGTCGTTACAGACATACAGACAGACAGACAGACAGACAGACAGACAGACATACAGACAGACAGACAGACAGACAGACGGCGCAACAAAAAAGTTTCAAAATCATCTGAAACGCAAAGATATATAAAAATTTTTGAAATCGGAGCAACTTTTTTTTTCTCGAAAAAATTAGGATCACCATAGCTCACACTACTATAGTATAGTATATGTGTGAGCTAAAACCCGTTTTGCCCTAAACCTAGGCTAATTCTACGGCAACGCGTTTGGTTATGAATAATACATAAACCCACTAATTCTCCAATGGAAACAAAATTTTAACAAGTCTGTGATGTACTTACCGTCACAAAACGCGCAAGCTATTTTTGCAATAAAAAGCGCACAACATCACATGTTAAGCAAGAACCAACTTAAGCTCAGCCGACCGGCACCAATCATATTGCAGAGAGTTGAACCAGTCATTGGGATAAGACATCTGTTATTAAGAGGTTTTATTCATGCCCCGTTTACCTAAAACCGCGATACTCCGTTTTACCCCTGTGTCGGAAACTGACGTTCTGCATTTTTTTCTTATTTATAATTTTTAGTTTTAATTAATCGTTTTCGGCTGCTTTCAAAGTACCGTAAAATATTCTTAGTTTTTAAAATTCAAATAAGCGCGCGAAATCATGACGCACAAGTCTGCCCCGGCACCTGCGCGCCCCATACCTGTGACGACGAAAAATGACACTTCGGAAAAAATCTGCGATACCGGCATGCTGCCAACAATTTTCTTGTACTTATAATTAAAATTTAATTACTGTCTTTCGACATATTTTCACTAGTGCAAGCTGGAAAAAGGGCTACAAGAACATCGAAGGGTTGGCCAACCAAGAACAGCTCCAACGAGATTAAGGGGTAAGTGCCAGCAATCTTGTGCATCCGACATAGTTTTTTCTAAACTTTTATATCATTCCAGCAAACCATGAACCTATTGGAAATAATTTACGATCCTTTGAATTACGCCTAGAGCGAACACCCTGTATCCAATTTTTCTCCCCTTTCCCCTAGTATTTTTATATAATAATAATAATTATAATTTGCTTTATATGTTGTTATAATACATATTTTTTTATAATTATGTTAATTTATAGACTGTTTTGTACTAGATTTTTTGCTAAATAAAGGACCAGCACGTAAGAGTTATCAAAAGTAGAAGATTATAGCTTGGTTGGAACATACAGAGAATGAATTAGGCAAGAACACCAAGAAAAATAACGGAATAGAGATCTGCAGGAAGGAGAGTAAGAGCGAGGCCACGAAAAAAGTGGATAGACGACGTAGAAGAAGAGATTAGGAATATAACAATAAGATGGCCAAGAAGAGAGAGAGAGCAGAATGGAGGGCTCTCATTATTCAGGCTAAAATCCACCTGTGGTTAAAGAAAAATAATTTAAGAATGTTCCCTTTAAGTAAATAATATACATTGCCTTAAAGTGTTTAAAAATAAGGTCCTAAAAGCAACACGCGAGAGACCGCTTTATTCAAAAAGGCCTCCGGCTCACGCAACCTAGCCATCTTAAGCTTTTTAAACCTTGAAAACTCCGCCGGAGGGTTTATAAAACACATTCGCAAATCGCAGGCGGTTGATATTTATTGTTTCACATATTCTAAAAAAAACTATAGCTAACACCCTATATTTGAATGCTTAAATAAGCTTTTCCCCAAGGCGTGGAGTCTGCGTTGGTGTTTCCATTTTCTGCATTGTTGAGCTTGTTTTAAAACATTCGTTTTTATAGCAAAATTTTGCCGGTTTCCGCTACGCTTAAGGGTACTAACCCCTGCTATTTCATAAAATGTTATTTATTTACTCATTTTTATATTATCTGTTTTCATTAAGTATTATGAATTTTTCGAAACAAATACACAGAAAAAAAGAAGTTCTTCAGTTAAGAAAAGTAGTTTTCTTGAAAAAATTATCTTGACCCAAAAGCAAAAGTTTCCAAACAAAATGTTTTCTTTTCATGTAAGCAAACCGCTGGGAAAAAAGAATAATTGTGTTGGTTTAAAACAAACTGCCTTTAGCGAAGAAAAAGTAGTTTTGAAGCAAGATATAAAATGTCTTAGTAATATCTTCTTAACATAAATAAAGCTTTACTTTGCCTAAAGACTTTTAATTTTAAAAAAATAAATAAAATGGTTGATCCAAAATGGCGGATTTTCCCATTTATGAACCGATTTACATAAAACTTGGAACTTTGGGATCTTTTAGGTGGCTGATTATTATTTTTAATCTAAATTTATCAAAATCAAAATATCCGGCATCTCAAACCGAAAATGGCGATTTATTCCAATGGAAAGTTAATTTATTAAACTTAAGAAAATGCAAATAGAAAATTCTCAAAACAAAAAGAAAATCTGGGATTTATTCTCGAATTAAGATATGTAAATAAATATTATCTTGAACGCTTTAAATAATATTGAAACAATGTGCTTTAAATCAAAATAACTATAATAATAATTTCTGTCACTAAAGAATACAGGCGCATTAAGTTTTTAAAACAAGACAAGGGTATTAATAGCAGGGTTCCATCAGGCCCTTCGACGGTCCTAGAACGGTCCGAAAAATCCCAAAGCGCGCCCATGCAGTACGAGGACTGTTATAAAACGGTTTTGGTTTGATGGAACGACCAAATAACTGTCCAAAAAACGAATGCTGTTCGAATGAGAGATCGATTTACTTCAGGCATGTGATCATATGCGAAAGGGTTAAATTCAAAGTCACGTGACTAAGAAAGGGTGGGTTTCGTCGCCTCGCGTGAAGACACAGAAGGGGAGGTGAAGATACATCGAAGGCAACGTATGAATTCGAGCACGAAATTAAAGTTGCACACAGAAATGATTACACAATTACATAGGATTCTCATAATACATTTTTAATTTTGATAAAATAATTACATTAATTTAATTTATATTCACAACCACATAAACAACTACAGACTGCCTAATAAACTAAATATACCAAAAATTAAAACGAACTTGCATTAGCACATATTTTTGGGCGAAACTTATTAGAAATTATTAATTTTTTTTAATATCACAAGTTTTGTGTTAAATTTATATATTTATTTATTTGTATTTTGTAATTTGATTTTTACAAAATATTTGTGAAATTACCTACATATTATAGAAAGCCTTAATATTCGCAAGGTTTTTGTGATTTTATTAATTTTTAGGAAATAGAGATCGTGATACTTCTAAGAAGTTAGGAAAATCACATTTTGTAGCTTGTACTTAGTTAGGTATATAGTTATAATGACCTGAATATCGATGCTTTAAAGCGAAGTTGTTTGTTCTTCCGCCCAATCTGGTGTAAAGTTTCACATCCGGTGTTACCCCTCTTCTTTTAACTTTTAGTTCACAGGTCACCGGGATTTGCTGCGATCAGGGTAAACCCTTATGTTTCTATTCAATCACCTGCTAGAAATAACGGAGTAACGAATACCTATCCGAAAATTGAATGATTACTTTCGTTACTTTGATTACTTTGATTCCTTCGATTATTTTCGTATTTGTCTCTATTTTTATTTATTTTTAGATTTATGTAAGGCATTAGATTTTTAAAACAGAGTTGTCCACAAGACAGTTCTTACGTAATTCCTACCTTTATTTTTTAAATTTTAACCCACATTTTGAACATTTCAATTGAATATTTCCATAATATCAAACAAAAATATACCTACAAGTAAATGATCTTCGAATTAATGACAGTCCGAGAATTTTGCACTAATTGAATGATTGAATTGAATACTGTTAAAGTAATCGAAGTAACGAATATATAAAATGATTACTTAGAATTCGAGTTACGATTAGTAACGAGTACTCAAAAGTAACGAAAATTAACACCACTATCACCCTCTAAACTAGTTTTTCTTTTTCTAAGCAGGCTACCCTATGGTCAGTATAGCTTTTTTCCATGTGGTATACCTACAGCATTCCGCAGTCCCGTAGTAATAAAAATTAAGAGGCTCTTGCAAAAAAATCAACAATCAAGATGTTGCACAATTTTTTTTTTGGAAATTTAAAAAATATTTGTATATTTACAATGTATTTTGACAAAAATTTTAATTTTTTGGGTTATCTACTGTTTTTTGAATTTTCTTAGACAAATGTAAATTTAATGTAATTTTATGGTATATTTTTATCTCAGGTGATGTAAACTAGAAATGTGTGTGTTTTACATACAATTTTTCCGCGCGTTCTACTGCGCCTGTCTGCAATCCTTGTATTTCAGAAGAGTCCGAAACCAGTTTAGGTTGCTTGATGGAACGGAAAACTGACTGTCCGAGAACAGTACAACGTCGACCTGGAACACAAACAGGATTTTTTCGTACCGTTTTATAACCGTCCCACGCTTTGATGGAACGAAACTAATATTTTCTTCAGTGAAAGCAATACAATCTCTTAAATGAAAATGGACAAGTTTAGACCTTTCAGCATTTCGTATTTTGAGCCATGCCTAGGAAACTCAATGCAATTTGACAGGTCGTTAGGTTAAAGTTCTCACTAAGCTCAAAAGAGGCGCTGCGGTTGCGCGTTTGTTCATTATTCTATTTTTTTTGAGAATTATCTGTGGTTTGGATTTTTCGTCCCCCTTTTTTCAGGTAGAAAAACCTCTTCCACCGCATTTTATTTCGGGTTCATTTTAAATCTATCTTTTTGGCTTATGTAGGTAATCTTTGCTGCTGTGGCGCATTAAAATTAAATTTTGTTAAATTTGTAACTTTTGCAATTTTAAATATAAAAGAATAAGAATTTCTAGTTGCTTTTCTGGGTGAAGTGTCTAAAGTTCAGTAGAGTATAAAATGCATAGTTTTCAGAGACATTTTAAGGTAAGTTTTCTTATTTTCTTATTTGAGGTTAGATTGGCATTTGATAAAATTTGTATTGGTAGTGTCTTTTTAACTTCTTATCGCTTACTTTACGGAACTCTGAATACAGGTTTCCAATGCCTGATAGGTGCCTTATTTGCCCATCAATTAAGCACAAATTTAGTGATAATTTTATGTCTATCGCTTTCTTTTGATATTCAGTAAAAGGGAGACACATACAAAATTAACACTAAATTTGTGCTTAATTGATGGGTAAACGAGGGATTACCCAGCAGCGTAATGTACTTGAATAAATTTATTCCTTAATTTTAAATCTTTATCTTTCCATAATCTAGTACCTATGATTAATGTGGTTATAAGTTGATTTTTTTTATTGTTTTCAGCTTTTGGATGATATGTACGACCACTGATAAGCTATGTATATACTACTTTGGAACATACCCTACACAACTTACAACCAAGACGAGGAGGTACTTTTAAATCATGTCAGATTTTCGTCAAGCTGTTAAAAAGTAGACATTTAAGAATGATTCTCTTCATGAACAACTGTTTCATTATTTATTCACTCATCACTCACCAGAAATGTTAAAAGCAAATTTAAATATGCTAGATAGTGTTTGGTTTTTCATTATATTTTATTTTACCAATCAATTAGACTATGTATTATTTCGTCAATAGTTAGTCGTTAATTTGTAGCTTTTTTTATAATAATAAAAACTCATTTAAAAAATTTATTTATTGCACTTTATATATCATTTTCAATCTGTTTATATCTTATAAAGACAGTGTATGTCTTTATAAAATATTGACTGATAAATTTAAAAAAAAAATAAAATTAAAGAAAATTTATTATAAAAGGCGATTCAAATTTCCCGCATTAACTTTTAGTTCGTCACTAAGCTCTGCAGTGGGCGCCACAGAGCTAACGACCTGTCAAACAGCCGGAGTTGCCTATCTAATAAAAACTCACTGAACCGCGCCGCAAATCCTTTATCTATGTTTTGAGCTTGCAGCGAACGTGTGTCAATGTCGGTTATTTTTTTCATATGTACTTTTCCTAAACATAATTTCTTTAACAAGGCGGTGTTGTCATGACATATTTACATTCCCTACGTTGTAGGAACATAAATATGTCAAAATATCTTGACTTCATCGCCTTGCTAAAAAAAAGTGAGTGCATGTTTTTAAAAAAAATGTATCTAAAAGTTTTTTGAATCAAAAGATTCTTTCTTTAATTTCGTCTTGACTTGAGACATTAAAATCCTTTTGACTTGATGCAGTTAATTGTTTTCTTAAAAAAAAAAGATTATTCAAAGCAAAACAAACTATAACTAAATCAAGAAAACTTATTTTTCTAATTTTTTTGGAATGAAAAATTATATATTAAAACAAGCCAACAATATTTTTGGTGCAACATGTTATAGCAAACCCATTGTTTTAAACCGAGATTTCTTTTTCAATTATGTCTTGGTATAATACTAGAAAACAAGAAGGTTGCCGCTTCCATTCAAATCAAATCAATTTTCTTGGATAAAGGCAACTTTTATTTTCAACGGAAGACAGCAGTTCAAGAGAATAATTAAATATCGTTTTCGTGCATAGGAAAACAGATTTTTTCTTTGATCAAAGGAATTTGCATTGACTGAAGACATTTTTTTTTCTGTGTAGAAATGTTAGCCAGAATTTCTCTACTAAGGGCAATTTTTAAATTGAACCGCTTTATTCTAAGTTACATTATATTTATGTCTCTGTCATCCACAAGCGTATCACGAGTTATTTTTATATTACTGTTTAAGATGTTTTGTGACTCAAGGATACGCCGCTGTTTATGATTTTTAAATTTTCGCTGATGCATCATGACGACTGCAGTAAAAACGCGAGAAGAAACCCTAGTTCAGGAATTTACTGCCTCATAAAACAATAGCTTGAACATTTGGCTATAGCTGCAGGGCTTTCACCAGGTCTGCGACAAAGGGGCTCACGACTCGGGGCGTCAATTCTCAAATTTACTTTTTTATTCTTTGCACTTGAACTTATAATTATCAAAGCATACATTTAAAAGACTTGACAGAAAAAAGTAAAAAAAAAAAACCAAAAAGAGTTCCTTGGCAGATGTTATCCTAACCTCAAATTTTCGATTATTGCCCTAGGCGATTAAATATCTCTACTTGGCCCTGATTGCTGGCTGCCGTGCCAAGATCAGGCATATAAAACTATTTTATGCCTACATTTACAACAGTACGCTTTTTAGCGAAACGAGTTTTATTCTATTTATAATAATATTTCCTGTGAAAGAGTTTTAACGCAAAATGGTGCCCGGTATTACAGTCTTTTACAGCGTATTTCATTAGTAGTGGTAGTAGTAGTAGTGGGGGGGGGTTGACCCGCAGGTCTGACAAGTAGGCCAGAGTAGACCCTTTTTGCCATGCCCCAAGTCTGTCCATTAACCCACTCTCTGCACTTCCCTTTGATGGTCGGGTAACTCATTGGGCCTTCCTGTTCTCTTTACAAAGTCCAGTAAGTCTGTCCATTTCTTCCTCGCTCAGAGTTGGCGCTCCGAGTGCCTGTTGTCTCATCCTTGCGTAGGCCTCGCATTCTGCCACGAGGTGTCTTGATGTCTCTTCTTCCTGTCCACAGGCTGGGCAGGTAGGGTCATTCTCGACTCCTATACGTGTCATGTGCTTCCTCAACCGGTTATGTCCGGTTAGAGTACCTATCAGCAGTCCGGGGTCTTTTCGTGTCCGTCCCAGCATCCATCTAATTCTGGTCGCTTTTGGACGGTCTACGAATTCTCTGGTCTGTCTGCAACCCGTTCCTGTTTCCCAGGAGTTTAATAGCGCGTCCTGGGCCCATTTGTTGAGTCCGCTTTGCACTTGTCTTTTTGTCACGCCCAAAAGTGGCTCCGGTCCTACATAGGCGGTTCCTGCCCCGAGTCGTGCCGTATTTCATTAAGAAAAAATCTCATTAGGTTTTTGGGTGCAATAAAAGTAAACTTTTAATTTTTCATATTCGATTATGGACTTTTTGTTAATTTTGTCGAACCTTTTATCCATCAAGTGAACGCTGCGCTGGCAGAGTATATTACTGCAAGTTTCAATAGTTAAAGTTAGGGAAGTTTCTACATAAGTTTAATCGCAAAAAAAGTTACTTTCAACTATTTGGCCATTTAGAGGTAATATCGTGAACTTTTGCTTTCCTGAGGGTCAAAATGCGTGGTAGAATCGTCTTTTTGTCCCATAATTTGTTGCGAGCATACTCGCAATTTAAAATCGACTAAAAGTTCGAGAATAAGGGAGGGTAGGGTAATAATACGCAGCGCGCAATGGTACGCACCGCTCGGCAGCAGATTTCTATGGTATATTTTGGTCGGAAATTTTTTAGGCTCGTTTTTTCTGATGGACCATCTTTACCAAATTAAAAATAAATTTTATAAAATTTTCGCCATTTCATTCATTCAAAAATATTTTAGTAGCCCGATTTTCTTCCAAATGTTAGTACTTAAATTTTTTGTAGTCCTTTGTTTATACTGCAAAAAATTTGTTCAATTGCGCCATTTTTCGGAGAAATTAAATATATCTAAAATTTTAAACTCTTGTTTTTTTGGTGTGTCTACAAAAATTTTTCTGTTGTGCAATTTTCTCCACAAGTGGTAAATATTCTTAAACCTGGATTTTAAGCCCCCCAAAATGACCCGGCTAGTTGCACGCTTGAAGATCCAAAGCAAAATGTAGAACATTATGTACCTCTTAAATGTTTGGCCCCCCTAACAGAAAATTCCGGCGTCGCACAGTGTGACGAAATTGAAAAAAAAATGGACATCAATTATTTTAAATTAGCAAATGTTTGTATTGATATAATAATCATAAATATTGATAAAATTGAGTGAAAATATTTGTTTTATAGTATCTTTTTAATTTATTTTTACACAGATTGTGGTATAATTTTATTTGGAAACAAAAAAAAAATCCAGATTTAAGGCTTACTAAAAATAAAACAGCATTTCTTTACCTAGTTCTAAATAATGTTAATCCGAATCATTATACTCATCCCCTACTTCCATATTCATATCATCTAATAATTCCTGCGCTTCTGGATATAGTGAAACATTTTAGCTCACACTACTACTATACTATAGTAGTGTAAGCTATGGTGATCCTAAGTTGCTCCAATTTAAAAAATTTTTATATATCTTTGCGTTTTAGATGATTTTGAAACTTTTTTGTCGCGGTGTCTGTCTGTCTGTAACGACCAACGCGCATAACTCAAAAACCGCTTGCCCGATTTGAATGAAATTTGGTACCTTGGCTGGGTCTTGGGTCGAGATGGTCCCATTTAAAAATGAACAAAATCCACTAAACACAAGCCAAGTAAAAGGGTGGGGGTTGATTTCAAAAATTAGAGTTTAAGTGAAAATATGGCGTGTGTGATATTAAAAGAAGGGTACTCGAGTCTGGAGTTAAACAAAATACATTTTAGTTTTTTTTTTAAAGGGTTAGGGTAGATTTCAAAAATGAGAGTTTAGGCCAAAACATGGCTTCTGTGGTATCAAACGAAAGGTAATTGAGTCTGGAATTGAATAAAGTATGTGTCAGTTTTTAGTTATATTAGTCCACACGTACACTGTAACTATAATACGTAGTTTGAGCTTAGGTGCCCATATATTGGCAGAGTATTTTTTCCAACTGTATTTTTGTCGAATCGATGAAAATAATGGGTCTGACGAAATTAAAAAATTATGCAAAATATCTTCCATGTTTTGTTTTCTGCCAATTTTTTTGTATATATCACAATGCTATAAATAAATTCTGTTCTTGATTCAAGCCAAGACAGTGAAATGTGTATAATAATTATAATTGTTAATTTACCTTGTTTTGAATCCCTATCGACTAATGAAAAATACTCTGCCAATATATGGGCACCTAAGCTCACATTAGGTGCTATAGTTATATTGTACGTGTGAGGTAATTAAACTTAAAACAAACTGAAATATATTTTATTCAGATTCAATTACCTTTCATTTGATACCACACAAGCTATGTTTTGACTTAAACTCAAATTTTTGAAATCTACCCCCACCTTTTTCTAACTAAAATGTATTTTGTTTAACTCCAGACTCAAATACCTTTCGTTTGATATCACACACGCCATATTTTCACTTAAACTTTAATTTTTGAAAGCAACCCACACCCTTTTTTTAAAAATAAATTAAATGTATTTTTTTAAACTCCAGACTCAATTACCTTTCGTTTGATATCACACAAGCCTTATTTTCACATAAACGCCAATTTTGAAATTGTACCCCCACTCTTTTATTTGGCTTGCGTTCAAAGGATTTTGTTCATTTTTAAATGGGACCATGTCGACACAAGGCCCAGGCCAGGTACCAAATTTCATTCAAATCGGGCAAGCGGTTGTTGAGTTATGCGCGTAGGTCGTTACAGACAGACAGACAGACATACAGACAGCCAGACAGACAGACGGCGAGACAAAAAAGTTTCAAAATCATCTGAAACGCAAAGATATATAAAATTTTTTGAAATCGGAGCAACTTTTTTTTCTCGAAAAAAATAGGATCACCATAGCTCACACTACTATAGTACAGTAGTAGTGTGAGCTAATAAATACCGCTGGAGCATGTGAAATAAAACCATTTTTTTTTCTATGAATAGCAAATATTAGCAAATACAAAATTTCCGCTTTTCTTCTCTATCAATCAATCAATCAAAATAAGCTTTATTGTCCAAATTTAAAAAAATCATTGACAAAGCAAAAACAAAATATCACTTACATCTAAAGGTCTCTAAAGGTCAAACAAGATATTTGCCAACCAATACAAATTTATACATTTTTTTTAAAGTTCACGTAAACGTTAACTTTGAAAAAAAAACTGTAATGAAAGAAAAACGTTACCCGTGTACATACTTACTGCATAATTTTTCAACAAAATTACAGAAATATTTTACTGTAAAGATTATGCATACAAAAAATTATTTTTAAATAACTAATACTTTTGTAGTATTTTTTTTCTTAAATGAGCAACTTTTTTGCATAAATTTTTGTGACTCATGAACGGGCCAGTTTTAATTAAATTTATTTGAAAATTTAAAGTTAAAAAAAAAAATAGTAATGCGAACCAACATAGCCTAGGGTATTGCCAATTTGTGATGATGAAAAAAAAAAGTACTTTTCAATGTTGACTTTCTACCCAGATGTCCACTTTTTTTTCCATATCGATACACTGTGTGTCGCGGCTGTATTCTATCATTTCTCAGGTAATTAATTCCCAAATTCCTTACCACCGTAAAATGTAAAAAACAACCAATATGGCGTCCAACCACACAGCAGCTGTGTGTCTACGTGTCAAAACACACGCATGCGCACTTGAAAATCAGCCAAACTATGATTGCTTCATTGTTCGATTTTTTGAACGAGTATTTATGCTCTAAGGTATTTCAGACTTAGAGAGAGTTATTTTGGTGCGTACCATTTGACTCCCCTCCTCTACTTTCCGACTTCAAATTAATTTTGTCCACTAACGTGTAGCTCACCATTCGCGCCCTATCTAATAGCTATCAAGCTGTCTGATAGCTATACCCTACAAAGTGTGTTCATTAGCGAGAAATATTCTTGAGAGCACCTTTCGGGAGTATTTCATTCAAGAGGCCTATTACTTATTTTTATTTCAAACGTTCAACCAAGATGTTGTCTCTAGGGATTTTATATTAAAAATCTTAAAAGAAGCCTTTAAGAAAAATTGAAACTGCAATGATGACAGGGTAGAGAAGCCTTTGCTTGAAATCTCAGATATTGCAATATCGGGCCGAGTGCACATATTAGACTTCATATAAATTGCTTTACAAGCGAGATTTTTACTAATTGCTTTCAGATCGATACTAATTTATTAGATAAGATACTTACTTTCTTTCCAGCAAAAGCAATTGGGACGTAAAAAGTGTTTTTCAAGCGGCAAAGCTCTCTTGCTAAAATTAAGTACCTAACGAGATTTCCTGAGACTAGATTTCTTTACTTAGGATTGTGACTTTTGTGTTTTTCGTTAAAAAAACTTGACGTTTTAACGCAACTCTTGTAGTAGGGGAATTGGGGCAAAATGGGATACTTAATTTTATAGGCTTATTTCTCGTATTAAATGATCATGATTGCGTTCGTTATTTGGAATTAAGTTGGCTTGATATGTTATCTTTATGTTCTAATTTTCAGTTGAAGCGATTTAGAACCCATCAAGCTTTTATTTTTATTTTTGTAAAAATTTACTTTGCCCCATTTTACCCCGCATACGGGGTATTTCGTAGTCTTTATGTATTTAAATTTATTGTTTAGTGTAGTGTAAAAGCCATATAAATGAATCTATCTATCTAACTATTTAGCCTTCATTATTTTGTTCCATCGATCATTTTTCTCTCTGATATTATGACCGGCAAATTTCCATTTTAATTTTGCTACTTCTTCTCTGACATCACTTACTTTTGTTTTATTTCTTACCCATTAATTCCTTTTTCTATCTATTAGCTTTACATGTAACATTTGTCTTTCCATTGATCTTTGGGCTTTAGTTACCATATCCATGTTAGATTTTGTAAGTGTCCAGGTCTAAGATCCCAGAAATATATATATATATATATATAGATATATATATATATATATATATAGATATATATATATATATATATATATATATATATATATATATATATATATATATATAGATATATATATATATATATATATTCCTCTACTTGTTCTATCTTTTCTTGGTTTATTCTGATCGTGATATGCTTCATCTGTGTTTGTTATGATTTTAGTGTTAGTGTTCTATTTCTGCCAATCTAAGTTTTTAAAAACATCTTCTAGGGCGTAGTTAAAAAGTTTAGGGGATATTGTGTCACCCTACAAAACAACTCTTCTTATGCGGATTGGCTCGGTTCCTTCGTGGATTTTGATTGATGTTGTTACTTTATTATATATATTGGCTATTAAATCTATGTATCTGTGATCTATTCGGCTATTAATTAAAGATACTTTTACGGCCCAGTCTATAAAAGCAATATATATAAACGTGGAATGTTGTATTCGTTGGCTCGTTGTGTTAGGATTTTTATGATTAATAGGTGGTCAACTGTACTAAAACCTTTTCTGAAGCCGACTGGTTATTTTGATTGATAACCGTCAAATTTTTATGTTAGATTTGTTAATATTTTCGTGAAAAGCTTATAAATTACATTGACAAGTGTTATAGGTCTATAGTTTTTTAGGTCTGCTTTATGGCTTTTCTTATATAGAATAATGGAATCCCAGTTATTTGGGATTATTTTTTCCTTTAGCATTTTATTATGGAGAATTTGAAGGGTATTAACCAAAACTTACAAGATCACTACAAGATCTGCCTGCACGAAACCCACTTTGCTCTTCTTCTTCTTGTTCATGAAAATCCTTCTCTATTAGATCTCTAAGAATCCTACCGTACAATCTACTGAGAGTACTAGTTACTGAAATTCCTCTGTAATTGTTGCAATTCAGCTTGTTTCCTTTTTTATGTATTGAGGATATGAATGCAATTTTCTAATCATCAGGTACTGGATGTCCGTTTATGCATTGATTGATAATATATGTGAGATTTTCGATTAGTTCTCTGATCCATATTTGAGCATTTCAGCATTTTTTATTCCTCCAGGATCTTGTAGTGATAATGTTTTTTGTCTTAAACGAGTAATTGAGAACAGAAGCGCCTTTGTGGACCTACAAAAACATATGATACCGTTCCAGTAGAAAAACTATGGACAGTGCTAGAGCAGACTAATATCAATCATACATACATAAAAGCGATAAAAGAACTATACAAAGGGTCAAAATCTAAAATTAAAATTGGAAATCGACTTTCAAAAGAATTCCTGGTAACAAAAGGCTTAAGACAGGGATGTTTTATTTCTCCAACTCTTTTTAAAATATATATCGCAGTAGCTCTAAAAAACTGGAAACGGAAAAGTGCACGGCATGGGAATACAACTTAACGACCGATTTACCATATACACACTACAGTTTGCTGACGACCAAGTAATTGTAGCTAATGATAAAGAGGACATGGAGTATATGATGAGAAAGTTAATGGAAGAATATCAAAAGTGGGGATTAACAGTGAACGTGGACAAGACACAGTACTTATGTATTGGAAACGAATCCAGTGAGTTAGAACTAGACAATGGACAAGTAATATCTCCATGCAATGAGTATGTATACTTGGGTGTCACATTTGATAAGACAGGAACAGACTGTAAAGAACTGGAAAAAAGAATAGTAAAAGCAAAAAAGGTTATTGGATGTCGTAACAGTATTTTATGGAGCAGAGAGATAAAAAAGAATGTAAAATTTAACATATATGAAACAATGGTGAAAAGCACGCTGTTGTATGGAATAGAGACTTGTCGCGTAATAGAACAATACAAAACAAAAATGGAAAGTGTCGAAGTGGATGCAATAAGAAGATCAATGAGAATATCTAGAACAGATCACATAAGAAATGAGATCATAAAAGAAAGAATGGGAATCGAAGGGAGCATAACGGATGACATCACTAAAAGACAACTGATATGGTACGGCCTTGTTTAACGGATGAACGACGAAAGATTACCAAAGCAGGTCCTAGAATGGCAACCAATAGGGCGCAGAAAAAGAGGGCGTCCTAAACTAGAATGGCAACAGTCAATCCAATGATCAATGAGTCAAAAAAATCTGACAGAAGATGATTTTCAGGATCGAAGGAGGTGGAGAATAGGCGTCGGACAACGTAGAAAAACGTTCTAAACCGACTAAATAATAATAAAATTAACCAAAGCTTTACCACCATACTTGAGCATTTCTGCCGTTACTCCGTCTTTTCCAGGTGATTTGATATGTTTCATTTTCTTTAAAGCTCTCTATAAACGAACACCTATAGCTTAATGAAAAAAAATCAATAGCCATCGTTTTCACCTTAACCAACGCGTTATCACACAAATCAGAGTTTTGGCACGTATGAGTTGTTTGCTGGCTTTGTACCAAGAAAAGATTATCTCTCAGCTAACACGTTGCTATAAAAATAAAAATTCGCTTTTGTCGCAAAGATAAACAGTTACACGTCACAGCATGTCTATTTTTAAACCGTGTTCCCAAATGACATTAAATTACCCGAAGTCTCCGCAATATTTCGAATATTCGTCAATTTACAAATTAAATTAAATAATGTATTAACTGCATTAAAGAAATGAACAAAAAAATGATTATTACATAAATGCATGGGCGTAAGCAGCATGAAACTAAGGAAGGGACAAACGCAAAAAAAATAAAAATAAAATAGGTATTTATTGAAATAAACAAAAAAAACGAAAACAGAAACATTCATACATATTCTTCTATACTTGTTTCTTCTTTTCTGGAACTAATTTCCGGTATACACTCAGCATGCACAAACCAATTAATCTATCCTCTGAAAAGATCATTCTAAATATGTAGAGCAGTTGTTGTTGATGAAAAAAAAAATCCGCTTTCTTTGCAACTCCTGCTACTGCCAAACTTTTTAACTTATCTTTATTAATTTTTTTCTCACTCCACAACTTGTGTCATAATTTTAAATGATAAAATTATGAGAATCGAAAATTTACTGAATGACAAACGGCTGAAGTGGCAATAGTTCGAAAACTGGTAGGTTGTCATCAGAGGCTCCAAATAAGGTATATTAATATTTTTTCCAGTGCTCTGGTGGGTTTTTTGTGGGAACGTCAATACCATTTTGCTACATCCTTGGCACCTGTAACTCTATTCCGTCTTCAGTTAAGATAGTATTCATGACTTCTTCTGCAGATCCGCGATGATTTTTAATTAGACCTAATGCTCTTTTAATGTTATTTCCACACTGTGATAAATCTAAACCTTTAGATTGAAGATATTGGCCACAGGTTCCAAAAGCGAAGAAGACTTTGTTATCACGTTCAGGGAAATAATAAATACCGGTCTTGTTGAAGCACTGTAAAGCTGAAATGCCACCTTTCTAGTTGCAGAATTGCGGTCTTCTGATAGTTCTTTAAGGATGCCCAAAAAGTTGTCTTTAAATACAGCATAGCTTTGTATAGTATTTCAACTTTAGAAGTCTAGAAATCGAAACTACTCAAAGATTGTATCAGAACCGATTAGATAAAAAATTAATAAACACAGAACACTCATTTAAATAGAGATATACAAACATAATAAAAAGCTTGAAGGAAGCAAGCATCGAAGCTGTAGATACCAAGATAATAAAAATAGCCGGAAGATGTGGTGGACGGAAAAAATACAGGAAATGGTCAAATAAAAAAACGCACATACTTGAAATGGCTCAGTACTAAAGAACAAAGAGACCTAGGAATCTACAGGGAAACCAGAAGACAGCTAAGAAATTCGATACGCACAGAAAAAAATTAAATGTTCGAGCGCAAATGCCTCGATATAAATACACACGTAGGAGGTAGGCAGAGTTCTGAAGTATGGAAATTCATTTCTACAGTAAAAACCCAACAAGAGAAAAAAAAACATCGAGATCATCAAACCAGAACAATGGACAGAACACTACAAGGGACTGCTGCAGGAAACGAGACCCGAATATCTGGCAGCCTCTCCGAGGAGACACATAGAAGTACACGGAGAGGAAGTAATCATCGAAAAAGAAATGATGAAAAATAGTATTAAAAAGCTTAAATCCGGAAAAGCTAGCGGACCTGGAGGAATACATGCTGAAATGGTCAAATATGGATCATAGAAACTAATCGAAAATCTCACATATATTATCAATCAATGCATAAACGGACATCTAGTACCTGATGATTGGAAAATTGTATTCATATCCTCAATACATAAAAACGGAAACAAGCTGGATTGGAATTTCAGTAACCAGTACTCTAAGTAGATTGTACGGTAGGATTCTTAGAGATCTAATAGAGAATGATTTTCATGAACAAGAAGATGAAGAGCAAAGTGGGTTTCGTGCATGCAGATCTTGTAGTGATAATGTTTTTTGTCTTAAACAAGTAATTGAGAAAAGGAGCGCCAGAAATATAGAGCTTTGTGGCCCTACAAAAAGCATATACCGTTCCAGTAGAAAAACTATGGACAGTGTTAGAGCAGACTAATATCATTCCTACATACATAAAAGCGATAAAAGAACTATACAAAGGGTCAAAATCTAAAATTAAAATTGGAAATCGACTTTCAAAAGAATTCCTGGTAACAAAAGGCTTAAGACAGGGATGTTGTATCTCTCCAACTCTTTTTAAAATATATATTGCATAAATAACAACTGGAAACCGAAAGTGCACGGCATGGGAATACAACTTAACGACCGATTTACCATATACACACTACAGTTTGCTGACGACCAAGTAATTGTAACTAATGATAAAGAAGACATGGAATATATAATGAGAAAGTTAATGGAAGAATACCAAAAGTGAAAGCAAAACAGTGAACGTGGACAACACACAGTACTTATGTATTGGAAACCAATCCAGTGAGTTAGAACTAGAAAATGGACAAGTAATATCTCCGTGCAATGAGTATGTATACTTGGGTGTCACATTTGATAAGACAGGAACAGACTGTAAAGAACTGGAAGAAAGAAGAGTAAAAGCAAAAAAGGTTATTGGATGTCTTAACAGTATTTTATGGAGCAGAGAGATAAAAAAGAATGTAAAATTTAACATATATGAAACAATGGTGAAAAGCACGCTGTTGTATGGAATAGAGACTAGTCGCGTAACAGAAATATACAAAACAAAAATGGAAAGTGTCGAAATGGATGCAATAAGAAGATCAATGAGAATATCTAGAACAGATCACATAAGAAATGAGATCATAAAAGAAAGAATGGGAATCGAAGGAAGCATAACGGATGACATCACTAAAAGACAACTGATATGGTACGGCCATGTACAAGGGATGAACGACGAAAGATTACCAAAGCAGGTCCTAGAATGGCAACCAATAGGGCGCAGAAAAAGAGGGCGGCCTAAACTAGAATGGCAACAGTCAATCTAAAGATCAATGAGTCAAAAAAATCTGACAGAAGAAGATTGTCAGGATCGAAGGAGGTGGAGAATAGGCAGCGGACAACGTAGCAAAACGTTCTAAACCGACTAAATAAATAAAAATAGCTTTGTATTTTGCGACCATCGTGACTCAGAAAGGAGAGGAATATTTGGACCATAATTTTTTCGTAAAAGTAATTCACGGGGAAAACGAATTATAGGCTTCACAGTATATATATCATTATATATAAGTTTATCTAATCTATAATATTATAACTCGATTTGAGAGGGGGACAAATGCCCCTCCCTGCCCCTCGCTGCTTACGCACATGCATAAATGTCTGGGCTTCATTACGCTAGCAACCTACTAGACATAGACAGTCAAAAGCCTCTTGTAAAAGATAAGAACTGACAAGGGTAACATGGCATGCTTTTGCAGTGTTCTGCGTTTGCCACGTAGAGATTCATCCCTGTCATGTACAATTATATCTTATACCTCATCTTTCTAACTCATAATTTTGCGTTCCAGGGGGTAAAGATGTACAAACCATAAATAAAGAGGTAAAAAGAACGTTAAAGGAAAATAGCAGAACAAATTTTGTAAAAGTGTTATTCGGTTTTTATAAAAATAAATTAGGCTTTTTATGTCTAACATAAAATACCTCGCAAAAGTAGGCAGTTTTCAAATAATGAGAACCTTTTCTTCAATTTTTCTTTTGTGTTATACATTCTTATGTTTTTAGGCATGAATGGCTTTAGGCTTAGAAGGTTTTCTTTTTGATATTTCTCATATTTTTCTTACGTTTTACGATATTATGTGTGTTTTTGAGATAATGAGCTAATTTGGGAATACATATAAAGTTATCCAAAATGTTATCCATGTTATTTTGAGTCGTTTGGAACAGTTAGTATAAGCATTTGATTTTACAACGAAAATATTAAATAGAATTTTAATACTTTTAGTATAAGAATAAGGTTGTTAGCAGAAGCACCGACCGAGGGTGTTGACAGGCTCGCGCGTTTCATTTGACGCCCCGAAGCGCTCGGCAGCTCTTCCTCTTTTTTTTTTGAATGAGTTGCATACTCTTTAATAAAACCTATAAAAAAAAGCTGTGGAGCTCTCTTCTGTCCGTGAGGTGAGGTGAGCGAAAAGGTTTACTTTCACTGGTGGACTTAAGATCACCGGTGACCTTATATCTACCGGTTTCTATGCTAATGACCTTCACACTTTAGAAAAAGCTCCTCAAAACAAAACTGACAGGCAAAAGTAAGGTTATAAACACCACAACAATTCCCGTGGACTCATACCCCCGTAGAAAACTGTAGAGAACTCAAGTTCACCCGGTCAAGAATAGCGTTTTGAGAATTGGTAAGCGCTTACCTCACCGCACGTCACGAATAGTGAAGAGTAAACGTCCTGGAAGTTTATTCTTGACTGTCCGTGACGTGATGTGAGGAGAACGCTCACACCGGTGGATTCACTTCCCCGTGTAGAAAGATGGTGAAAGAGTAAGGATTTTTGCTTCGGTTCAGTCAGTTTTTATTAGATAGGCAACTCGGCTGTTTGACAGATCATTAACTCTGTGGCGCCCACTACTGAGCCTAGTGACGAACTAAAAGTTGAGGCGGGAAATTTGAATCGACATTTATAATAAATTTTCTTTAATTTTAAAGTTTTTTTGAAATTTTTAATCAGTCAATATTTTATAAAGACATACAATGTCTTTATAAGATATAAACAGATTGAAAATGATATATAAAGTGCAATAAATAAAAGACTTTTTAAATGAGTTTTTATTATTATAAAAAAAGCTACAAATAAAAACTAAATTAACGACAAACTATAGACGAAATAATACATAGTCTAATTGATTGGTAAAATAAAATATAATGAAAAACCAAACACTATCTAGTATATTTAAATTTGCTTTTAACATTTCTGGTGACTGATGAGTGAATAAATAATGAAACAGTTGTTCGTGAAGAGAATTATTCTTAAATGTCTACTTTTTAACAGCTTGACGAAAATCTGACGCGATTTAAAAGTACCTTGCGCCTTGGTTGTAAGTTGTCTAGGGTATGTTTCAAAGCACATACAAAAGCTGAAAACAATAAAAAAAATCAACTTATAACCACGTTAATGATAGATACTAGATGGTAGATACTTTATGGTAAGATAAAGATTTAAAATTAAGGAATAAATTTATTCAAAGTACATTACGCTGCTGGGTAAGCCCTCGTTTACCCATCAATTAAGCACAAATTTAGTGTTAATTTTGTATGTGTCTTCTTTTTCTTAATATCAAAAGAAAGAGATAGACATAAAATTAACACTAAATTTGTGCTTAATTGATGGGAAAATAAGGCACCTACCAGGCATTGGAAACCTGTATTCAGAGTTCCGTAAAGCAAGCGATAAGAAGGTAAAAAGACACTATCAATACAAATTTTATCAAATGCCAATCTAACCTCAAATGAGAAAATAAGAAAACTTACCTTAAAATTTCTCGGAAAACTATGACGACTTATAGTCGTCTGAACTTTAGACACTTTACCCAGGAAATAAACTAGAAATTCTTATTGTTTTATATTTAAAAATTGCAAAAGATACAAATTTAACAAAATTTAATTTTAATGCGTCACAGCAGCAAAGATTACCTACAGGAGTCGGTGCTTCTGCTAACTACCTTATTCATATTATGCTTCTTTATCAACACTACAAACTGCCTTAATTTAATAGGCTACCTATAATTTTTATGGCATTGCAAATTTGTTGCACTAGAGTAATTTTTGAATACTGGAGAAAAGTATAGAGTGTTGTTTATTAATAAAATACTTGTGCGACCGACGCACAGTGGAGCAGGAAGCACAAAAGATGCGTAGATTTGTAGTCAGGAATGTTTAAAATGAATTACTTAATGATCCAAAACAAAAAGTGACCCCGAGCTGTTAGTCGAGGTATAAGTAGTCGAATAAGCTTCAAAATATTTCCTAACGTACTATGTACCACGGCAATGTTTACAAATTATTATATTATGTTGTCGACCCTACAAAAACGGAAAGGCCAAATTTGCCCCCTCCCCAATAACTAATCGGCCCACTGAAAAATGAAAACACCAAATCCCCCCCCCCAAAAAAAAGTTTACAGAACCGACATAAAGTTTTGCACACTGTCTTCCTTCTAGTGACTTTCGCCATTTTTAAAACGATTTGACAGAAGCTTTCTTCTGATCTTGAAACTATTTTGTTTATAAATAATCATATTTATATTGAATTATACCCAACACAACAAAAAATTATCTAACTATATTAATAAATCAAATAATAAGTTAAAAAAAGATCGGTCTGAAAGTGTAAAATTAACGTATAAACCTCGTTATAAAAGAGTATTAGCTCACACATATTCTATACTATAGTAGTGTGAGCTATGGTGATCCTAATTTTTTCGAGAAAAAAAAAGTTGCTCCGATTTCAAAAATTTTTATATATCTTTGCGTTTCAGATGATGTCGAAACTTTTTTGTTGCGCCGTATGTCTGTCTGTCTGTCTGTCTGTCTGTATGTCTGTCTGTAACGACCAACGCGCATAACTCAAAAACCGCTTGGCCGATTTTAATGAAATTTGGTACCTAGGCTGGGTCTTGGGTCGAGATGGTCCCATTTAAAAATGAACAAAATCCACCGAACACAAACCAAATAAAAGAGTGGGGGTTGATTTAAAAAATTAGAGTTTATGTGAAAATATGGCGTGTGTGATATCAAACGAAAGGTAATTGAGTCTGGAGTTAAACAAAATACATTTTAATTTATGTTAAAAAAGAGGTGGGGGTATATTTCTAAAATTAGAGTTTAAGTGAAAATATGGCGTGTGTGATATCAAACGAAAGGTAATTGAGTCCGGAGTTTAACAAAATACATTTTAATTTTTGTTTTTTTAAGGGTGGGGGTAGATTACAAAAATTTAAGTTTAAGTCAAAACTTGGCTTGTGTGGTATCAAACAAAAGGTAATTTAGTCTGGAGTTGAATAAAATATACTTCAATTTTTAGTTATATTAGCTCACACGTACACTATAACTATAGTACCTGGTGAGCTTAGGGGCCCATATATTGGCAGAGTATTTTTATCTTTTAACGAACTGTAGCTTTCGCTACACTCGTGCTAAAAACTTTTTACCTTGAAATAAAAAGTGTCACTTTTATCCGTTGGTATATATTTTAATAATAGTGGGCCCTCCTGAATCCTTATTTTAGCGATAAAATTGTCACTTTTTATCCTTACAATTCAAAATAAAAAGCACTATCAGACATTATGTTTTTAGTAAAGTAGCTGAAAACCATATAATTATAATTTAATTTTAGGGCAGAAAAATCCAAAAGTTCAAAAAATATCTCCTAAAATTCGTAATTAAAGTGTCTTGTTAGCTATTAGCCAATTATATACCTCGCTACGCTCAGGCTACAAACTTTTTGTCTGGGGATAAGGTGTAACTTTTATTTCTTAATATATGAGTGTACTAATAATATGTGTAGATGTATATGTATTTAGTACTTTATATTTTAAATATCCATATGTACTACAATTTAAACACATAATTCGCTAAGTTTGGAGAAAAATGTTAATATTTAAAAATTAATTCCGGCCTTATGGGCAAAAATTAGCAGCTAAATGTGGCATCATTTTAAAAAGAAAGGCTCAATAAAAAATGACATGTTAAAATTAGCCCGCGACAGCGGGCGACATGTTACTTTTTGTCCATGTATATTTTTAAGATTAAAGAAAATAATACATTTGTGAAAGATTTTACAAAAATAACAGCTTGAAGAAAAACAACAAAAAATCTCGCATCTTTTTTTAACGAGAATAATGTACTCACCATAGTGATTATCTGACATAATTAAAATTATTTTAACCAAACTTGATCAACATTAAAAATTGTGACAAAGTTGATTCATTTGTGGTCTTAAAACAACGACTTACGCAACGTCAGTTTTCCAAACACACTAACTTTGACAAGGTGTTTTATTTATTTGTTTGACGTTTGACTATCCGAAGCTAACTTTTTATGGTAAAGCGATTATTAATGAATAGTTCTCAGTAAAAATATCTCCCATATTAGATGAATGAGTTCTGCACTAAATCGCATGTTTTCTTGATTTTTCCCCTCTGTGCCACGTGTACAAACATAAACAAGGACCTTCAAACATGGTTAACCTGTTTAAAGACTCAGATACACAGGGTGTCCCATTTGAAACGTTCCACCCGGGATTTCTCAGAAACTGCTGAATATTTTAAAAAATGCCGAAACACATCGATTTGGTTTGCGAGGGAACACTTTTTCAACCCTTAGCAGGGGCGCGTTTCACCACTTGATTTTAAATAGGGAAAGTTAGTCGAGCGTCGTTAAGGTTATGATCAAATTTGAAGGCAAGAGGGGGGAGAGGGGATGATTTTATGAATTACGTAGTCTTTATAAAATTTTAAAAATAGGTCAGGTTTTATTCCAATAAGTTTCTAATAATGCTATTGTCCAGGTCTAAGTGAAATGATGCAGGTAGTCAATAAATTCTAAATCAAATAACTCAAAAACTGGTCGTTTGATATGAAAAATAAAATCAGTTCTGAAGAAAGAATTGAAAGACCTTTCCAATGAGGTGCCCCCGCTAGGGGCTGATAGATAGAGATGTCGCAAAATAGCGAAAATTGTCTTCCTCGAAAACAAAATCAAAGTGTCTCGGCATTGAATACTGAAATTGGAAAAAGGTGTAGATCTATGTGGTAATTAGTTTTTCTTTTCATTAAAGGATACTTCCATTCAACAACCTCAATACAAAGTTTCCTAATTGGATTCTTGAGATACAGGCAAAAAAGAGCCCGTTTTGGCCTGTCCGGTGGTGGTTTCTGAAGTCGTCTCGGGGGTCTTTTCGGGGCTGCCTGTCCGGTCTGTTGTTGTTGTTGACCTGTCGACGATGATAAGTTGAATTACCCCTTAACCCACCGCTGGTAAGGTGGGGTATCACATACCCCAACCGTTTTTGTTCTGTTTGTACTTCTGTAGTAATCAAAGGTACAGTATGACTGATTATAGCCCGCTCCGGCCTTTAACAAGCTCAGTCTTATCTAGGTCGTTTAGGTACCAAACTAGTAAAAATAATGTAATGTTTAAAAAAATAAACGTATTTTTATGATTAATGAATCTTATATGGAGCGTATGCCGAACAACTACGACAAAACAAGCGCGATAATACGGATAACTACTTCATCTTGGCATTCAATCAGGAAGTGGGTATAATTAACCTTTTTTTAAATAAAATCATTACTTGTTTACTTTTCGAATTTATTTTTATTGTTATTTTAAAATATTATTTATAGGCGTGCAAGTTTAAAACAAATAAAAATGGATATGCACGTATTGTGTTTTTTCTTACTTAAAAAGTTGCCTACTTTATGCTCCCAAAATTTGATACATAACGATACGGAACACCTTGTATACGACCCACACTATAAAAATTTATTTAGTATTATGGTACCAATGTTATAAGTGGGATTATCGCGCTAGTGATATGATAACCTCATTAAATTACTAGTGAAAGACACACCGGCGGTTCAACGGGGGGGAGTGGGGTACTCAGGGTTATTACCCCCCCCCAGAGCTCGAAAAATATATATTAGGTATAAAAGGCTAGCTGCTACAGATTAGTTAAAGGCTAAAAAAAATATTTTTGCTGGTTTTATTAGATTCCTGATAATAAGCGCAAAGGAAAAAAGAGCTAGAGAAAAAGGAAAAAAGTGCATACGAAAAAAAACGAACAGAGGTAAAACCTACAATAATAGCACCAGTAGGTACACAAAATCAAGAACGTTGTCTGTACTTTTGACGAGACCTATATACAAATAAACAATTTAAAGAACACTAGAGACCCTGTTTGTATGACATATTTTAAAGAAAAACAGTCTCTGGATATGACTAACCTCAATTAAAAAAAATCAGTGATCATTTGACCACTGCGCAGAATTACTTTATCAATCCACGTTTACATCATTTATCTTTTTTTTTTGCAATTTCTTGCAGTTCTCAGAGCTTTGCCCAACTTATTTTATGTGTGCGAAAAATTGCAACGTATATTTATTTAATTTTCTCTTAATCAAGTTTTATGGTGTACAGTCAAAATGAACCCCGCACTCGAATTCAGCGCACCGAAGAACTAATAGATAGGTAGGTCTTATCAAAGGTACAGCTTTTTTATTTGGTGTGCCGGTGTAAGCTCTGATAGATTTTCAAAATTTTAAGTTTTTTAAAATATAAATGTGTTAAATTTTTTTTCAAATTTCAAAATTTTATGAAAGTTTTAATATCACACATTGTGTTATTAGGTTTTGTTACATCTACCTCAGAAGTAAAGTTTGCAAGACGTTTTAAACTTGGTTATAATGTAGAGCTTAGTGGCTTTGAGAAACAAAAGTTTTTTTACCTTAAAAAACCTAACGTTTTACATTTTTGTTTCCAAAACTTAGTAAAAGGTCACCCTCAGCAAAAATGGTTTCACGTGGATTTAAAAAACAAATAATAAATATATTTGTTACAAAAAAAATATATTTTTTATAAACAAAATAGGTTAATGATTTTTTTTTCTTGAATGCGGCTAAAATTTAAATGAGATATGTTATACCCCACCTTACCAAATTTGTAATGATATTCCACCTTACCACCGAAGGGTTAAACGATATATCACTTCCTTCAACCCATAATACTGAGAACTTTTATATATTTGTATTCCATAATAAGCTTTAATCAGCTTACCTGTGGCGTTTGGTGTGGCAGGCACTGGAACAACAGGTGTGGTAGGGGGACGGGCGCCCGTCCCCTGCGACTCTGTAGGGGATGTTAGTGCCCCCGCAGCCCCGCCCCCCACGGAACTCATCGCGGCGACCACGCACGCGCTAAACAGTCACTGCCATGCGCGCGCCTGTTCCGGTGTTGTGCCGGCCAGATGGTCCGCGCCAGTGACTCACCACTATCGGCTGATGTCGTACTTGGTCGCCTCTGGAGAATCATGTTGCAGCCCTGAAACAATATGTTTGTATATTAATTTAATATCCTAAATAAAGTTGTAGGTGTGTGTTAATGTGCAGCCGCCAAACACAACTGCGTTGTTGAAAGTTGTGGGGTAAAATTTTCCATTGTTGTATTAAAAGCAAAGAACAACAATGGTTTAAAATTATTAGTGCGATGCAGGGCTGACTAAAGGCTGACAGTTAAATATGTCTTACCGCACATAACTAAAGCTATTGTTTGAACTAAATCTCATTTAGGTCACATTTATCCAGATAATGCTCTAGAAATATGCTTGCGCTCGAGTCTAAACACAGCACAGCCATTTGTTTTATGGGGAGCGATTGAAAACGCCTTTTAAAATTACCTACTACAACAAAAAATACTCTGCCAATCTATGGGCACCTAAGCTCACACTAGGTACTATAGTTATAGTGTGAGCTAATATAATCAAAAACTGAAATATATTTTATTCAACTCCAGACTCAATTACCTTTCGTTTGATACCACACAAGCCATGTTTTGACTTAAACTCAAATTTTTTAAATTTACCCCCCACCCTTTTGAAAAAAACTAAAATGTATTTTGTTTAACTCCAGACTCAATTACCTTTCGTTTGATATCACACACGCCATATTTTCACATAAACTCTAATTTTTGGAATCTACCCCCACCCTTTTATTTGGCTTGCGTTCGGTGGATTTTGTTCATTTTTAAATGGGACCATCACGGCCCAAGACCCAACTTAGGTACCAAATTTCATTAAAATCGGACAAGCGGTTTTTGAGTTATGCGGGTTGGTCGTTACAGACAGACATACAGACAGACAGACATACAGACAGACAGACAGACAGCAAAACAAAAAAGTTTCAAAATCATTTGAAACGCAAAGATATATAAAAATTTTTGAAATCGGAGCAACTTTTTTTTTCTCGAAAAAATTAGGATCACCATAGCTCACACTACTTATAGTAGTAGTGTGAGCTAATATTAAACCTGAAAAATTATCCAATTTTCGACTCTGGAACAATCAGGGCGAGATTTAATTTAAACAAATGATTATTTTATTTTATCAGTTATTATTTTAATTTATAATTAATAAACTCATAGCAATCCTTTCAAAATAATAGAAAACATTTTGATATTTGCCTAAATAACATAGAATGTATAATTTAGTTTTTACAGCTAAATTTTTGCTATAAAAACATTGGGACAACACCGCTTTTGCTGGTAATCAGCATGTGTTTCACTGGTATTTTGTGTTCTAAAAATTTTGGGACATCCAATTTGTATGGCAAAATACCAATTTTAGCTAAAATTTCAAATTTTCCTGCTTTTACAAACAAGATATATTCATAAAAGAAGTTAAAATCTGATTACTGTTATACAAACATAAAATAGCATAAAATACGACCTCAAACATTTTTCTATATACGCCACTGAATGACTGTCCTTTTAGCAAATTTTAGTGAAATATGGCTAATAAAGTTATTTTTCTGTCATATTTTAAAAAGTTTTGATCTGAAAAAAAATGAATAATGGGGAGTTCATTGAACAGGTGCTGGGCTTCCCTTTCCTGTATAACAACAATGAAAGAGAAACAAAGATAAGATTGCCTTGCATAGGGTTCACACGTAATTATTATAAATTTATCCATCTAAAAGAAATATGTACAGCATGGTCAAAAGCTATAGGATTCATAGAGTGCTTGCTGTGTTTAATGTGTGTAATAGAGAAGTAAAATAGAGAAAAATACTCTGCCAATATATGGGCCCCTAAGCTCACACTAGGTACTATAGTTATGTGACCTAATATAACTAAAAACAAATTTATTCAACTCCACACTAAATTACCTTTTCTTTGATACCACATAAGCCATGTTTTGACTTAAACTCAAATTTTTGAAATCCACCCCCACCCTTAAAAAAAACAAAAACTAAAATGTATTTGGTTGAACTCCGGACTTAATTACCTTTCGTTTGATATCACACACGCCATATTTTCAGTTAAACTCTAATTTTTGAAATATACTCCCACCCTTTTTTTAAAAATAAATTAAAATGTATTTTGTTTAACTCCAGACTCAATTACCTTTCGTTTGATATCACACACGCCATATTTTCACATAAACTCTAATTTTTGAAATCTATCCCCACCCTTTTATTTGGTTTGTGTTCGGTGGATTTTGTTCATTTTTAAATGGGACCATCTCAACCCAAGACCCAGCCCAGGTACCAAATTTCATTAAAATCGGCTAAGCGGTTTTTGAGTTATGCGCGTTGGTCGTTACAGACAGACATACAGACACACAGACAGACAGACAGACAGACAGACATACAGACAGACAGACAGACAGACAGACGGCGCAACAAAAAAGTTTCAAAATCATCTGAAACGCAAAGATATATAAAAAATTTTGAAATCGGAGCAACTTTTTTTTTCTCGAAAAAATTAGGATCACCATAGCTCACACTACTATAGTATAGTATATGTGTGAGCTAATATATTGGCGGTCTCGTAATATATTTTTCAGGGTTTTAGATCCGTATTCGGGCTAGTAGTGGGAAAGTACTGGATACATCGTGACCCGTTGCCTTCACGAAGTTTTGTTGTCATTCCGTCGTATGCAGCGAAACAGGTGAGAAGTGGGTATTTATTTTTCTTGCTCAAGCCATGCCGCGTATTACAGGCGTTACAGCGTTCAGGAAAAAGTACAGATAGTTCAATGGTATATCGGGGGAAATAGCTGTCAAGATATGGCAAATTTATTTGTTGTCGCGCATGAGGAAAGGCATATTCCAAGCCGTATCACTGTCCAAAAAATAGTGATGTGTGTCGCACCAGTAAAGCAATTTTTAATGATGTGGGCGAAGATACTACACCCATATTTATAAGCTGCCGTTTACGGTTGAGGTTCACGGTTCACAGTTCGTAGACGGCATTTTAGCATTTAAAGGCTGCTGTCTCCGTTCGCAGACATTCGGTAATAACAACCTAAAAAAATTGTTTTTTCCACAGTTTTTTTTTTAAAATGGAGCCTCTAACCTTTTCTGACTTAGCTTATGTCATAAAGAACAAAAATTAAAAGGAAAATAAAAGAATAAACCAACTAAACAAGACGTACGTGTCCGACTACGAATCTCTAAGGGCGAAAGATAAAGATTTTCAAATGACATGTGTACCGGAGTTTTAAAGTAAAGAAAACGCAATAAATTTTTCCAGATGATCAGTTTTGAAGAATGGAGTTTTGTGAAACCATGATTAAAAAAGCGAATCAGGATGAAAATGTTCTTAAAAATATTTGTTTTACAGAAAAAGTTCGTTTTCAATTTAAGGGCGTCACAATCCCTTCGTTGTTCGTTACTGGTCACGGAAAAATAATCATTTGCATACTGCAGAACGGACCTAGTATCCTCAAAAACTTAGTGTCTGGACTGGGCTTTTGGGTGACAATAACTTTGGTCCTTTTTCCATTAATGGTAATTTACGAGGAAAAAATTCCTGCGATTCGACAGGTTCCAAATGTTGATTTTAACCAAATTTGGTTTATGCAAGATGGTTGCTCAGCTCATGACACTTTGCCTGTGAGAGTGTTTTTAAATCAAACTTTTTAAAGGCGGCTTATTACAAGCAGGCCTTCGAGATCACCAGATATGGCACCCAATGATTTTTTACGGGGCTATGCAAAAACCCACCTTACAATCAGTGACACCTATGAAATGGTAAGTAATACCTGAACTGAATTTTATAACAATCTCGGATACTGTTTAGCATAGGGCGGTGGTATTTTTGAGAATTATTCAGTTCGTTCTTTCTCTTATTTGTTCCGCTGGAGAAGTCATAAGCTTGCAAAAAGGATTATACGTTACCTAGTTATCGTCTAAATTTCCAATATTTTATGTACAACTACCCCATATCGATTTTCTTTACGAACTATCGAAAGAAAACATCGCCGCGCTAGGGGAAATAATCGGTGAGATAAGTTTCTTCCCTCTACTTTATTGGGGCGCACAGAGGACAGGTATTGGCTATGGGTCTAGTTATCCTGAAACAATGGGCGTTACCACGTGTAAACTTCTATTCTTTTTTCTTACATACTAAATATTTTATGCATATGCATTTGTTCTTATTTTAGATACAGTTATAATTTCCTATGAATCATATAGCATTTAACCATGCTGTATAACACTCCCTGTGAAACTAACCAAAGAACCAGCACCACAAGTATCAGGGCTGAACCCCAATTAACTGCAACATTAATGAACACCCTATAAGTCCGGCCAAAATGAAATGAGGCGCAAAAAAGATGGCTCAACTCCCTCTGTTTACAGCACTGGGTGGTCTTCATTTTCAGCAAAAAAAACGGTACTCGTCTGGTACGTTTAACGAAATCGACTCCACCCCGTTCATAATTCACACCCTTTTATTGGGTTTCTGTTGTTACCGCTGGCTTAACTCGAATCCAGCCAATTCACAATTCACATCATTTTATTGGGTTTCTACTGTTATCGCTGGGCTTCAACAGGATGACTAGGCACGTTTCATATACATTATACCAACAAAAAGAAAACAGTAGCTTATCATGTTTTCTTTTTTAATTTTTTAATAAAACTGTGTGGAGTTCCAATTTTAAAGATATAACGAATGGTTTAGGTAATTTTCAATTTTTAGAAAGTCAATTGGTATTTTTTAGCATTCTAGACGTACCTACCTAATGAAATATTTAGGTACCTATATAATATAATAATATGTTAGGATAGGGTTAAACTTTATAAAAAAAAAACAAAAAGAAATCATAGAATCTATTTTTTTATCTGTCGGTTTTATGTACATTACCATCGATAATAAGGTTCTTACACAGAAATTTTTAAACTTATGTTTTTATTTACATAAGTCGGGTGTCTTTTTTTTAATTTTGTTAAAAAAAGAAAAGCTTTTTTGATGTACTGATATAATATCGACACATACTTTTTTTCATAGTTTTTGTGTTATATTAAAGAAAATTTGTGTGTCGATAAAAGTTTCATTCGTATGTCTATAGATTGTGCAAATTTGTGTTGATATTACATCCTAAGGTGTGTGAACGCAACTCTTCACTAAACACATTTATTTATTGCTAAAAATTCACAAAAAATCCCAAACCCTTATAATCCCATTTTCCCTATTCTGTGCCCTACAAAAAGTGCTCAACTCACCCATTCTCCAACAAATCTCGGCACATGAGACGCATTCGAGGGCGTCGGAGCTCCGGGGCCACGTGTAGTCTCTCTGCTGGTCAAAGATGGAAGGGGCGAAAATCTCGCCTTTTATGACACATGACACTGGGCATAGAATCAAAAATAGGTAAAGCTTTTCACAACAATTTCAATTTGGACCCCTATTCCTGAGAAATCTATGACCCACACTTTGTTTGAACACACATTCTTAAAATTAAGATCCAACAATGTGGTTACAAAAATTTACTTTTTTAAGCTTTACATTTTTAATAAAAAAATATTAAAAATATATTTTATTATAGCAATGCATGAGTTTATTTTTATAGCATTTACAGTATGTTAAATTAAACTAAAGTGTCGATATTACCCTCTGTTGTGTCGATATTAAGGATCTCTGTATTTTTAGAAAAATTAAAGAAGCACAAATTAAAAATAAGAAAGGTTTATATGGAGTCGATGAAGTTTCTGTTTTTGTGTAAATTCTCTATCCTACTTACAGAAATGACTTTTGTTTTGATAAGAATAAGGTACAAAATAAATATCAAATGTTTATTAAAATTGTTTGTATAATTTTATTTTTTTTAAAAATTAATGTAAAAAGTTGAAAACTAATGTTTATTTTTGTTATTGTTAATTAGGAAAGAGGTCTGATATATTTATAAACTTAAAGTATTTTGAAAATTAGTTTTAAATAAGTGTGTACCTAATGATATTCTTTTATTACATCTAGATACTTCCAATTTCGTTAGGTAGATTCGTATCTACGTCGTAAAATAAGATGTTAACTTAAAAAATTCATAATAATACGATATTTATAATACTATATAATAAACACTTGTTGGTTATATTTTTTTTTAATATTCAGTAAAAAAAAATTGTCGTTAATAAGTTCAATTTTGTGTTGTGTGACATTTTTACTTTTTTTAATTTTTTTTTATTACGGTTAAAAATAAACATAAAAAAAACATAATTTTTAGTAAAATAGACCCTTGATTTTATCCAAGAAAAAAAAAATAAGCTCGTTAGTAGTGCAGAATAATTTTTTATTGCCTACGAAAGTCAACACTGTCGATAATATCTACACTCACCCTACCTACCTGCAGTTACAATCAAATGTATATTGGGTCATAATTTATTTTTACAAACCATATCTAACTTATTGAGAGATTTAATACTATTTCTATTTGTAACTGTTAGAAAAATACATTTTCAAACAAAAAAGTTTGCCCTTTAGTGGTTTTTTTATGGATTATATTTGATTAAAATAAATTGATGATATACCTCTTCAAATAGAAGAGGGCTAGGCATTTTTTAGTCGGATTAAATGTTAAAATTGTAAATGTAGCACTGGAAAGCGAAGCGCAATAATTAGTCGTGCTGAAATGTTTCCCACTTGAATCCGGAAATTTTAGTCGCTCCTAGTGGCCAATAGGAAAATGCTCGCATGCCTAATTACGATAAAACTCTCGCTTGCATTGCACAACGGAGCATTGTGTAAGGTACCTTGGTCAAATATGCCCATGTTAAAATATGCCAACCCTCTGGTCATTACAAAACAACCGCACCTGGACACAAAATGATACGCGGTTAACTTTTTAAAGATAATTGAGTTGCCTGTGGTATCCCGTGGGATAGTTGTGGAATATTTTATACACAATTTTAAGTCACCGGGTGTTTGCCTCCAATTTTAGTAGGAGGGCCGGTGTGACGTCATAAATCCAAGATGGCGGCTTTTTTCATGCTTTTCACAACTTTGGCTTATAACTTTATACAAATTAGTTTTACAGAAAACTGTTATTACGCTTTTTGTTTGCAATAGAATACCAAGTAAGATAATAAATATATAAATCAGCTTTATATCTTAACAACTAACAAAGATATTATTTTTTTTTAATTACAAAAAATAGTAAGTTTTTTACCCAAAACACAAAATTGAGGAAGAAAGTTTTAGTCTACCCCAAATCAATTGGTTATGGATCACTCAATAAAAAGGCACATGGTGTTTGCCTCAAATTTGAGTTAGAGCGCCTATGTGTTTGTTCATTTTGCCATATCAACTTTATAAAATAATTATATAAGTTGTGGTTTGTTTGCAATAGAACAACATTTGAATTGTCGTTTTAGTAAGCTTTATGTCTCAAGAACTATAAAAGATATTGTTATTTTTTTAATTTAAGATTGAGCAAAAAAGTTTAAGACCTACCCACGATCATTTAGTGATGGATCAATTCATTAACGTACCGGTTAATACGTTAATGGATCAATTAATGTAAAATTGCCCGGTATTTTCCCTTAAATTCTATATGACGCAATAAATCAAAAATGGCGGTTTTTTCAATTTTTTTTACAAAACTTTGGCGAATAACTTTGCTAAATTAGTTTTAAAGAAAAACTGTAATAAGGTTTTTGTCTGCAAGAGGACAGCGATGAACATAATAAAGAAATTTGCTTTATCTTATAAACTAACAAAAAAATTTAATAATAAAAAAATACAATATCATTTTTTAGCCAAAAAAAATTCATATCTTTGTTAGTTTTTAACATATAAAGTTAAATTCTTTATTTCATTAATTAATGAATGCTCTCTTGCAATCAAAAAACGTATTTACAGTTTTTTTCTACTAAAAGTTTGCTAAAAATATGAAAAAAGCCGCCATCCTGCATTTATAATGTCATACAGGCCGTTAACATTTAGTGATCTATGACCTATCGATCGAGGGTAGTCTAAAACTTTCTTGCTCAATCTAGAATTTTTATAATTTTTTAAAATTAAAAAAAAATACAATACCTTTTTTAATTCTTGAGATATAAAGCTTGCTAGACCGACAGTTAAATTGCGGTTCTATTGCAAACAAATCATAGCCTATACAATTTATCTATAAAGTTGATGTGGCAAAAGTTAAAGTTTGTGAAAAAATATGAAAAAAAATTGCAATCTTGGGATTTATGACGTCACGCAGGCGCTCTTGCTCAAAAGTGAGGCAAACACCTGGCGAATTAAAATTGAGTGATCCATAACCAATCGATTTAATATAGTCTTAACTTCCTTCTTTAATTTTTTTTTTTTTGGGTAAAAAAAGATACTATTTTTTCGTATTTAAAAAAAAAATATATCTCTGTTAGTTTCTAAGATATAAAGCTAATTTCTTTACTATATTAATTGATGTTCTCTTGCAAACAAAATAACGTATAGACAATTTTTCTGTGAAATTAATTTACCTAAAGTTATAAGCCAAAATTTGTGAAAAAACATTAAAAAAGCCGCCATCTTGGATTTATGACGTCACACAGGCCATCCCTCTCAAATTGGAGGCAAACACCCGGTGACTATTCGGAATCGATTTAAGGCAGTTCTAAAAAGTCTTCCAACATCAATCCCGCATGGGATATGATCCAAAATGGCGCATGACCAATAATATCTATCTATCATATGGATTGAAAGGCTTTTAATAAACTATAAAACTTTTATATTTATATATATGATTTATGTTCAAAGCGCTTACCAAGGGTGCAAAATATAGTAAATCACCCTGTACAGTACGACCAGTGTTAATGTATGCTGTATGGTAGTAATATTTTCTATGCATATTAATGTTTTCTTAAAATGATATGCTACAAATTCATCATCAAAAATAGCTAATTGAACGAGAGAACACTTATTTGATACCTTGAAAAAGATACCATTTTAAAACAAAAATATGAAAAAAAAGGTTTCAACCTTAAATATACGTTTTTTATTCTGTAATTTATTTTATTTTACAAATTTTATTTCTATAATAAACTTTAGACGCTTTAAATTATTTAAAGTTTTCCGGTTTAAAGTCGTTGTCTAGTTTTAGTAAAAAAATCATATTATGTGTTCCAACATTTTTAGGTTAAAAAATTCGTTTGCAACGTATTATTAGAAACCGGCATATAATCAACATACGACACACACAGTGGACATATTAACGACCCGATTGTGAACATGGCCAGTTATATAAAATTTAAAAAAATTAACAGTAATGAAACAATAAAAAAATATGATCAAAATTTCTTTAAATTATTATTATTAAATTAGTATGGCTTCCGTATACGCCAGTCAAAATCGACATAAAAAAGGCAAACATTGCAAGTGAGCATGTATTTACATTTTTTTTATATATTGCCTTAAAAGTAGTTCATCCCCAAGTTTGCAACCCGGAAATCCCTGTGCTATTCCCGTAGGACTCGGAAAATTGGTACTTTTTTCAGTCTTTTGGAAAAAAAAACACCTTAAGGAAGCATTTTGCGGATACTGATGTTCCATAGTTTTTTCACACTAGATAAATTTTCTATAATATAAGGGTAACCATAGCTCTCTGGGTTCGTTACGGAGAAACGTCTAGTAAAAAATTAATAATTTTTTCTAAAGTGAAATTTTATCGGTATGGTCATGTTTTCAAGCCACACCAACAAAACTAATTGTCCTAGAAAAATTCATAAGAAAAGAATTTGTATATAATCAAATTGGCTTCAATCTGGTCGAAAGATAGTGCCTCTAAGTTTCGGATTTTTTATTTGTTGTTTATGGTTTAAATTTATATTTCTGTTTACTTGTTTCGTCTATAAAAATATTTTAGACAATATCCTATATTAAAGTGTTAAATCAACATTCTTTTACTTTATTAATGATATTTATATAGGTAAACATATTAGTCAGTAGCCATAAGGTGATCCGTGACAGAAGACCATAGCGTCAAAGTTTAGCCTCCGTGGCTTTTGATGAAGGTTTTGATCGACTACTTGTCCTACAATTTCATTTTTTAAAATTCTTTACCTTTTAAGCCAGACTAATGAAACTCACGCATAGCGACCTGTCAGTACTGATTTTTCAAATGTCAAAAAAAATTACATTTATGGCCCCTAGGGGGCTTATGGAGGCAAAATATGTTTTAAGATTATCCCTTATATCTTTTAGACTATTGTACCTGTACATCTAGGTCTATAGGCTTAACAATTATTTTTTTTTAACCGGTCCCGTAGTTATAAGAAAAAAAATGACTTCTGATTTTGAAGCTTGATCAAAGTAAGATTTTTGGCCCTTACAGCCCCTAGCGGCCGGAGGCCAATTTTAAAGTATTTAAAATTAAGAAGTGGTCGACCGCACTCGTTTAGTATAATCTCGATGACCTAGCGTAGAGAATAAGTTAATGAATTTTTTTAAACATAAATGACAAAAGAAATTACGGGGCCTTACTAACGACGTTGATTTTTTTTTATAGCAGGCCCGTTAGTAATTGTCTGAGTTACCAATTTAGTGAGACCTAAATGTACAGTTTTAATCGTCTCGAAGATATAAGGGATAATCTAAAAATACATTTTTCTACAATATTATTGACATTTGTTTTTTTGTTACATGGAAGGCTTTAACCCTTTTACAGAAGAGGGACTTTATGTTTTTAATGTTCGATGGATGGTACCCCCAAAGACTGCCTTAAAGAGGGTGGTTTCTAAAACTGCTTACAAGATTATAGGAAAAGTGAATTTGCTGCGAAACGATGCATCCGAGCGAAAAATGTCAGAATAATTTTTTATAGTACTTTTAATTCCGCTTCTTCTGATCATTGTCATATCTTTCACAATTTTTAAGTAAAAAATCGATTTTGGAGCGAAAACATTTTATATTTTAGCTCGCTTGTACAGCTAACTATCAAAGCTAGGATGCTAAGTGATACATCAAAAAAAGCGCAATTAAAAGTGCTATAAAAAAATAATTTTATCGTTTTTCGCTAGGATGCAAGAAGTAAAACAGGCTTCAAAAATTAAAATCAAACCACTGGGTAGGAAGATACGCCCAGACAAAAAATCTGTCAATTTGGCGGCCATTTTCAAAGATGGCGGCCAAACGACCATGAGTTCGACCACGTGACCAAACCTTTTTTATACTCCTATATTTATACGCACATATTAGGTCACACGTGACAGGAACCAGCGCCTATAGGCTAACTAGCAAAAAGACAAAAAATTGATAAAATTTCAAGAGGATCAGCAAGGATTTATATAAATATAGCTCTGAAGTCTGCAAAGAATCCATATTCAAAATGTGCAATTAGTTTTTGGAACCATTTTTATGTAACCTATACTTCATTCAGGCACACTTTGTACTATAGATTTCATAATTATTTGGTACAATGTTTTTTTTTGTTTTCTGGGATATCGATGGTTTATTATTTTTTTCATTTTTTCTCAAACCATAATACTTAGGCTCAGTTTTAGTACCGTGTTAAAGCCTATATATTTCTCAACCCAAAAAAATATCTTGAGGTAGTCCTTTTGAAAAAACTAAGGATTTCAGGGTTGTAATGAACTACCCTTACGAATACTAGCAACATATCAAAACATCGTAGATACATGCGCATTTGCAAAGTTGAATGCTTTTATTGACTGGCCTAGTTATAAACTAAAGAAAATTTTTGTAACTTTGTGTTTTCTCTTTGTATTGGGCATATTTGACACAGGTACCTTATAAATTTATTTTAAATTATTTGGTTTACTGAAAAATCTCATCATACGATGACAACATTTCAGGCATAGTGTGGAAATAATTTGGAAATTACAGAAATTTCTGCCGATTGGGAGAGTATTTTTATTTAAAAATCATAATCATTTATTATGAAGGGTTTTATTTTCCAAATCGATGGAGAGAGACCGTTTTAATCAGAAGCTCTATAGGCAGGGAAACGTGACCTGTCATATCAAGGGTGGATAGTTACACATAGAGAAACATCCAAGTAAGCATAACTAATTAGAACTTTGCGTCTGACATAATGGTAAATTACGTAAATGGACATTACTCCTAGGAGCAAACGGGCTGCAACAAAGTAATGGTGTTATGTTATGTTAGCCCAAAATAGCATGTATATTAAATGGGTCGTTTTGAGCAACTCTTTAATTTGGACGTACTGAACTATCACAGCTATACTTGTCAAGATTTGAGCAACATTTTGGCATAGAGATATAGTTTGAAACCCTGGCCAAATTTCCAAAATATTATATCACAATTTCTTTTTTACAAAACAAAAATGGAAAGTGTCGAAATAGATGCAATAAGAAGATCAATGAGAATATGTAGAACAGATCACATAAGAAATGAGATCATAAAAGAAAGAATATGGTACGGCCATGTACAACGGATGAATGACGAAAGATTACCAAAGCAGGTCCTAGAATGGCAACTAATAGGGCGCCGAAAAAGAGGGCGTCCTAAACTAGAATGGCAACCGTCAATCCAAAGATCAATGAGTCAAAAAAAATTGACAGATGATTGTCAGGATCGAAGGAGGTGGAGAATAGGCGTCGGACAACGTAGAGAAACGTTCTAAACCGACTAAATAAAAAAATAACATATTTTTTTATTATTAAACATGCAATTTTATACCTCCGTCACGCCTCATGTTTGTAATATCTTATGTTTTTACCTCTGTCATTTAATAAACATGTAATTTATAACAGGCGCGGATCAACGGGGGAGAAAAGGAGGAAATTTCCCCCCTCCAAATCCCAAGAAATATTTAGTTTTGATACACAGAATACACCTTCTGGTCAGGCTGTAGGATAATTCGCCGCCACGACGAGTCGGCCAATTCGCCAACGGGTCGCCGACCTCATTCGCCTCCGGATTAACTAACAGCCGACCCAATTAGCTCACCACATCTCGCCTTCGCGCGCTTTCGTACTTTTCTTTATATGCTTTTGTTCAAAATCTCTCAATATCACTTTATTGGTGTATAGATTTCCGGTAAGAATGTAATTTAAATTGGCGGAGATTTTTATTTATAAACCAATTGTCTCAAATTTAAAACAATACGGTGTTAAGGCTACCTTATATAAACCTTATATATCAAAATGGCGCTACAAAATGGTGGAATTTTCCATTTTTTATTTACATAACATGTAAAAACACAATGTAATTGTAGTTTAAGGTGTCTAATTATTACTTGTGAATCAAACTTAAAATAAAAGTCAAACTAGCTTATCCAAAATGGTGGACTTTTTGATTTAAAAACTGACATTTCATAAATTTTGGGTCTTAAAGGTTGTTAATTGTGATTTTTAAATTAAACAAAAAAAAAGTTAAATACCGGATAAAAAACGACGGCCTTTTTATTAAGGCATACGTACTACTCTTGGATGTTTGTAGTGCTTAATGTCGCATATTATGATTCTTGATTTAAAATTTAGAAAAATCAAAATGGCGAACTTTTCCATTTATGAACCGATATGTATTATTTTTGAAGGTTGCGGTGTTTAACGTCGCTAATTATGATTTTTATGACTCCGTTACAAAACAGCGCTGCGACAAAACAGCGCTGCGACAAAACAGCACTGCGACAAAACAGCGCTGCGACAAATTAGCGCGGAACAAAATAGCGCGGAATAAAATAGCGTCGGTACAAAATAGCGTCGGTACAAAATAGCGCTGGTACAAAATAGCGCCGGTATAAAATAGTGCCGGTACAAAATAGCGGTATTACAAAACAGCGCATTTTGTAGGGTGGCTGTTTTATATAAATACATTTTTATCGAATGCCGTTTTATCGAGTATTTGGTTTGATTCGGTTTTGGCATATATACTTCGACTAAGGGATTTCTTCTAACATACTTTTAAAAAAACTTGCCTGACTCTTTCCCGGGATCCTAAAGGGTGTGAATCTGAACCGAACCGAACCGACCCGAACCGAACCGACCAGAAAATTTCTTAAACATTTGAATTCAATATTAGCTCACACATATACTATACTATAGTAGTGTGAGCTATGGTGATCCTAATTTTTTCGAGAAAAAAAAAGTTGCTCCGATTTAAAAAAATTTTATATATCTTCGCGTTTCAGATGATTTTGAAACTTTTTTGTTGCGCCGTCTGTCTGTCTGTCTGTCTGTATGTCTGTCTGTAACGACCAACGCGCATAACTCAAAAACCGCTTGACCGATTTTAATGAAATTTGGTACCTAGGCTGGGTTTTCGGCCGAGATGGTCCCATTTAAAAATGAACAAAATCCACCGAACACAAACCAAATAAAAGGGTGGGGGTAGATTTCAAAAATTAGAGTTTATGGGGAAATATGGCGTGTGTGATATCAAACGAAAGGTAATTGAGTCTGGAGTTAAACAAAATACATTTTAATTTATTTAAAAAAAAAGGGTGGGGTTATATTTCAAAAATTAGAGTTTAAGTGAAAATATGGCGTGTGTGATATCAAACGAAAGGTAATTGAGTCCGGAGTTTAACAAAATACATTTTAGTTTTTGTTTTTTTTAAGGGTGGGGGTAGATTTCAAAAATTTGAGTTTAAGTCAAAACATGGCTTGTGTGGTATCAAACAAAAGGTAATTTAATCTGGAGTTGAATAAAATATATTTTAGTTTTTAGTTAAATTAGCTCACACGTACCTTATAACTATAGTACCTAGTGTGAGCTTAGGGGCCCATATATTGGCAGAGTATTTTTTGTTTCCGTTATTAGCAAAACTAATCACCAGCCAGGTCAGCTAGGTCTAACTTTTTTTTCCTCAATTTTTTGCGCTATTTTGTATCGGCGCTATTTTGTACTAGCGCTATTTTGTACCGACGCTATTTTGTCCCGCGCCATTTTGTCTCACGCCATTTTGTCCCACGCCATTTTGTCCAGCGCTGTTTAGTCGCAGCGCTATTTTGCCGCAGCGCTATTTTGTAGCAGCGCTATTTTGTAGGGGCGCTATTTTGTCTAGCGCGATTTTGTCTCACGCTATTTTGTACAGCGATTTTTTTATAAAATTTAGGATGTCTACGGTTATTGATTATATTATAACCTTAGCTTTGAAAAAGCCAAAATGGCGATCCAATATGGCGGACTTTTCTTTTATCAACCGATAGCAATTAAATACATTGCTTAACTTAATCTGAATTTGAAACTAAAAGGTCGGGATTATGATTTTTGAATTAAATCTTAGGAAAATCAAATTGGCGGTTTGAAAATAGTGGACTTTTCCATTTATAAACCGATAAGTACTAAATCGTAAAATCATAATAGTCACCCCAAAATTTCAAAATTAATTTCCACCATTTTATTTTTTTGAAGGTTAATTTAGTTATCAAATTCAGAGGCCTTACAAACCCCAAAATGTCATATTCCATACATATCGGTTTCTAAATGGAAAAATCCGCCATTTTGATTGAACCCTCCATTTTAACGATTTTTAAATTTAGGTCAAAAATCGAAATCAGTGACCTTAAACACCCCGAACTTATAAATTTAATACATGCATTCATAAATAAGAAAGCCCGCCATTTTTGATTCGTTATTTTGATTTTTTTGTGATAAATTTTTTTTAATCTGCTTAGTTTCCTGAATACCTGTCAAAATTGCGAACTTGAACTACGGCGACCGGCGGCGACTTATTACGGCGGCAAGTTGGCACGGCGGCCAATCGGATCGGCGCCGGCATGAGTTGGCCTGAGAGCAAGTTAGTCGTGGTGAGTAGGCGGCGGCGAATTGTTTCATTACCCCTGGTTACTATGCAAAACGCGAAAAATTCCCCCCCTCTATATAAAATTTTCAGATCCGGCCCTGTTTATAATGATAGTAGCGATTTTATAATAACCTGCCATGGCTTTGCTACAAAATAGCGCTTGTACAAAATCGCGCCCATCAAAATAGCACTCCCACAAAATAGTGCTGCTACAAAATAGCGCGCATCAAAACAGCGCTGCTACAAAATAACGCCTTACAAAATACCGCGCATCAAAATGGCGCTGCTATAAAATAGCGTCTTAGGATTTGCTACTCCCGATAACCTCTTTCTAACATATTTTTTCAAAAAAAAAAACTCTGACTTTTTCCCGGGAAGAGGGTGTGAAATCAAACCGAACCGAACCGCCATCCTAGAGGTTGTGAAACCAAACCGAAACCGAAACTTCGGCTTGGTTCAGTTCGGTTCGGTTCGGTTTTGTTTCACACCCGCTAGGATCGCGGGAAAGAAGTTTTTTTTGTTAAGAAATGTATGCTGCTAATGCTAATGATGCTTTTTTTAATGTCGCTGTTTTTATTAAATGTCTAATCTGTAGCAGCGCTATTTTGATGCACGCTATTTTGTAAGCGCCATTTTGTAGCAGCGCTATTTTGTAACAGCGCTATTTTGTAGCAGTGCTATTTTGAAGTAGCGCTATTTTGTAGGGCGCTATTCTGTAGCAGAGCCAACCTGCCAATAGCTCTCAATATAAGGAGAAATAGCAACACAAAATGGACTATAAAAGTTACCATATCCCAAATATTTGTTATAAAATATTGTTTTTATATATTTGTACGCCACAATTACTTTTATTTTCATTTTGTTGATGTATTTTTGAAAGATGATGGTACTCACTTTAGACAAACACTGTAACAGTTATAAACTTTTATGTAATATTATTTTTTTTGCAATATTAAATGCGTAACGGAAAACTTAAAATACAAAGTGTTTTTTAAAAAGTGACAGAGACTTTATTGAGCACTTATCGTACGTTTATAAAAAAAATCCACTTTGAGGGGTAAACTTTACCTCTGTATTTTAAATAGAGAAAGTGGATCGAGTAAAACCCTGTTTTGAAAGCGTCTTGAATGTTTGTCCAACCCTAAAAAAAATTCGAAAATTGATCGATTACCTATTTTTTGAGATATTTGCCTTCAAAATTACCACGGAGCTATATTTAATCGGTTAATGCTAAACTGAGAAATTTTGAGTGGATTTCTCGTTTTCCCTAGTTTGAAGAATTCGAACTTAGAGGACAAAATTTTCGATGTCATATTTTTTTTAAAGCTTTATCCGGATTAAATAAAATGAAAACTTCTTATTTCTATTTTTCGCCGCGTTGTTGTAGGTCTTGTATGTTTGCAATCTGCTACCCCGACGAGGCAAAATTAATCCTTAATAGAACGACGAAAAATAAAGTTTTCGCCAAGAAAAATTACTTACAGTTCACTTGCCCCGACCCGACCGTCTCAGCGACCGGATTTTAAAAAGGTCAATAAATCTGTTAATTTTAAATAACAAGTTATTTAACTCTATTTATTTACTATATTTTCAGTACATTTTATGTATCAAAGCTGAAAAACAAGTCAATTTTATAATAATCTGATGGAAATATAATTTTCCCTGTTGTATAATAGTTAATAGATTGTTCTGGGTTTGTTCTAATATCGCAAGGGCTAAGCACACAGCTTCTCAAAGGCGACTGTCTTGTCGCGGCGAGTGCAGGGCACTCGGTTTAAGAATGTAGAGAAGATTCTTCATCCTCCATACACCATCGACACTCCGATTCCCAAAATAATAAGATGTTCATTAAGGCCGCAGTGTCCTCTTAAAAGCTCTGTCACCAGTCTTCACAGAAAAAACAAAATTGATAAATTTACATTTTTGATATTGTTAAATTTCATATATTTAAATGAAATAAATGTGGGTCATCGCAACAAAGTTGATATTGTTAATTTAACGCTTTGGATTTGTTAATAGTCATGTTTTTAAATTAACAATACCATTGTTTAATACGTATGGATATCTAAAATTCATATTTTTAAAATAACAATACCATTCCATTAGAAATGGCTTACATTGGTATAGATTATCTATTATTACCCTATAGACATAGATGGCGCCACACTACTATATTTGACACTTATTTCACTTTACCAGTTCCATACTGTCAAGTAGGAAATTTATTATTGTAAATATTTTATAAAAATTTATAAATTTTATTCAACCCTGGGTTGTTACGTATCAAAATAGCGATGCAGCAATTTTACCATGTCAATGACTTACCTACGCCTGTATGCGTAAATTGGTAGAATTTCTGTAAAAGTCAAGCTATAATTGTTACGATATTGATAACTTTAACAAACCACTCGTTTGTGTTTATATAACGATATTATTTGGTTAAGTTAGCCAAATTTTTTTAACTTAACAATTGAGAAGCAGAAGTAACAAAGTGCCACTTTTCCTAAAAACGAGATTTTTACATAGAAAGGTTCTATGAGCGATCGACTATTTCCTATCAAACGTGTAAAGTCACAGGACTACTAATTTCGTAAGCAATCGGGCAAATAGACGGCACTTCCGGCAAGTAATTTTCGTCATCAATTTCATTTTATATCTCCATTTAACAGTTTTGGCACCTAGCCCCTTTGTTACTTCTGCTCCTCAATTCCTTTTTTCTGTGTATCTTTTCTTCCGAGTGTGAGAAAAGGCCTCGTCCTGGAGGCGCTACCTCGCCGGTACGGCGTACTTACCCGTACTTAATAAAATCTCGCTCCTAAGGTTTTGCAGTACACTCCTGCTCCAGATCACTTCCCCATTTTGGAGTCGTCAATATACCAGACCACTCCATGCTGGGTGAGAGGTGTAAACTTTTGGGTACAAAGACCCTTACAGGAGGCATTGATTTCATTTGTAAAGGTATCTTGTCACTGTTCATGTTAAGTGCAGAGCAGATCTACGATACATCTCTACGAATACCTTACGTTGTGTTAGTGCAGGGACAGATCTTCAGTATCAACCCTTACAGGAGGCTTCGATTTCATTTGTAAAGGTATCTTGTCACTGTTCATGTTAAGTGCAGAGCAGATCTCCGATACATTTCTACGAATACCTTACGTTGTGTTAGTGCAGGGACAGATGTGCGATTCATCAGTCTCTGGTTAGTGCAGGGACAGACAAGATGCTTCAGTCTCTGGTTAGTGTTAGTTTTTAATTTTTGGATTAATATATTTTTGATGCGGTTTTATTAAAATGATAAAATCTCACCATCAATTTCGAGCATACAAAACATTGTAAAATAAGGCTGAAAACAAAGGATATGTTTAGGTTTGAATATTTTGAATTTTCAAGTGACAGTTTTAAATGAGTTCCAACTCTGAGAAAAGCAGCCGGTTGTTATAAACTCCCCAACGGCTGTCAAAGTTTTAAGCGCTCCAAAACTCCCTAATAATAAATAAATGTAAGTCGTTTTTATTCCCTTTTGGATAACCGTAACTTTTTCGCCGGGTGAATATGGAACGTTTAATAGTACGGGTCATGGGTACTGGGCCACCTTTGGAATCTTTGATCAGGTATTTTTAGAATTGTCACCAGTGGTCACCGACTAAGAAAGTTTGTTATAAAGTTATCCTTTACGAGATATTTGATCTTATCCGGCCTGGTTACCAGCGTGAGTAAAGGGGTATGATGTAAATCATATTTTACATTTGAGAAGGTTTGGAAAATCATATAAATGTGTGCAGCGCGCGACCTCTGCACCTACAGCTTTCTAATCCGCCCCTGTAGCAAGCCTGATTCCTAACTTCTTTTAAACGTCAAAAATTGGTCATTTTTAATGACCTATGACGTCTTTAACATGACGTGTAAATGACGTTTTTATGGCGTTCAAAAGACACACCCAAAATGACGTCAGTTTAGACGTGTTTAAGACGTCAGTAATTATAAAGTATTTGGGAATAAAACAGAACATTAGTGACGTCTCTTTTAGAACTCGTCTTAATGTATAAAATATTTCATGCAGTTGAGAACACCGAAGAAAACTTAGACCTGGAAGCAGTGTTCCCAACTGCAGGAAATTTTCCTTTTTTATGGAATTTTCGAACTATTCTGACATTTTTGCATGTCTTCTTTCAAAATTATGCCTTTGTGTATTATAAGAGCCAAAATTAATAGTGCCGCAACTATTAATGGAAAATAAACGACTGGATTTATAAATTCGACTTTGGTATGTCAATTTTGAAAGATCAACTGTCATTTTTCAATGCGAATCTGTCAGAATAGTGCCCGGCACAATTAGTTCCTGGAACTATTGCAATAAGTCCCTAGTGTGTTGTGTGGGTAGTGACCAAAACAACATCCCAATGACCACTTGTTGAGGTAAAAAAAGACGTCATTTGATGACCCCTTGATACCTGGGTTACTTGAGACCAGCGCGCTAATACACTGGACTTATAGTTTAGGTTTTTTTTATAATACCGCTACTCTTATAAGCAAAAAATTGGAGGGATAACTGATGTCTGTACAAGCCAAGTTCCAATCCATTAAAAGGTTTGTCTAGCAAGTTTTATCGACAGTAATTTATAAAAAATGTATACCTAAATTTCTAGTTTTGGATAGACGGTAGGCATGTCAATAACCGGTGGTTAATACAGGAAAACCAGTTTTTTTTCCATTAGTTAACCAGTTACTATCAGTTATTCTTTTGTCTTCGCTTATAACAGGTTTTTACACTATATACCCAATAACCGTAAAAAAACCGGTTATTTATGGTCGTCGGCCTCACATGGAGAAGGTACCAACCAGGCTCGCGTTTCAAACAACGATGCAAAAACAAAAAAATCCATCGCCTAGTCGCCCACTTCCTTTTCAGCGTTCAACAGTTCAGCCATCGAATAAGCATGCGATGCGATGCACGCAAAAATATAAGTTGACCTTAAACATCGAGAATATACGCAGGTGTAGTCCAGGAGCCGACATGCAGCCAGCCGAGGAACCAGGGATAATAACCCAGGAGCGCCTGCTATAAGTGCTATATAGTCGGAACCAGGATGGCGCCAGCATAAATCTCCTACAGTCAACTCACGACAACCACGACTGTTGCGCTGAGAAGGAAAGAAGTATATCGTCTATAACCAAGTTCTGCTGAGACGATAGCGGTGTTAGATAGATGCAAGACTAACCAGTAGCAGAACCACCTTTCGGAAGGGGTGTAAAAGCGTGGTTCAACTGTGTATACTTTCTACGCAGTATAAAAGTCCCTGCCCTCGACAAAGAGGTGTCAAGCAAAATTAAGTCCTCTTAGAGAAAGAAAACTTGCATCCTAAGGGGCACGTGCATCAGTTTGATATATGATATACGGACAAATCGGGGTTTGCGAAAAGGGCGCGCCGCCGTGTGCCTAGTCGCTAGACTAAAAATGGTCTCCCCACCACTACTACTACTACGATTTTTCCACAAAATACTGACCGTACCGGTGTCCGGTGTACACTGTTCTGTGTGGTGCTCAACCAAAGGAAAGATTCGCTTTCAGCGAAGGAAGATCAAATTGAAGGAATTATATTGTTTATCACTTTTAATTCATTATTCTGTTACTAATAAAAAAAAATAAATAGCCGAGAATTCGTTTAACCTGAATAACCGGTGCTTTTAATTATAATCACTTTTATTATTTTTTAAATAACCGAAAAACTGGTTAACCGGAATACCCGGTGTTTTCTATCGGTTATAACCGGGCAGTTAAAATGAGTGCAAAAATAACCAGTTAACCGAAAAACCGGTTTTTTCCAAAAATTCTAACATCCATGACGGTGTGACAAATTTAATAGGGATTTGTTTTACAAGAGGTGAAGACCAAAATAGCCCTAAACCTAGACATCTCCACCTCGAACCGAAACCTGGAAGGCCTCGAAGTTTGTCTTGATGTAATATTAGGGACCTATTGCAATAGTGCCAGGCACAAATTGTGCCAGGCACTATATTGACAGTTTCTCATTATAAGAACAGCTGTGTCCTTTCAAAATTAGGCCTTTGGGTATTGTACGAGCCGGATTTAATAGTGACGCCACTATTAATGGAAAATAAACGACGGGATTTATAAAATCGACTTTGGTATGTCAATTTTGAAAAATCAACTGTCAGTTTGTAATGTGAAACTGTCAATATAGTGCCCGGCACAATTTGTGTCTGGCACTATTGCAATAGGTCCCTATTAAATTTATTTTCGTACAGACACATCTTTACGCCTCCAATAATTCCGGTGAAATATTGACTGGGGCACCATCTATGTTCACATCTATGGGCATCATGTATGTATGTAGTGACCAATAAATGACGTGTTTTAGACATGAAAAACTATACACCGAAAATACGACAAAAAGCTGACGTCTTAAAGACAACATTTTTTGGTAGATGACCTGCTATTCATCCAAATGACCACTTGTTGACTTAAAAAAAGACACCATTAGATGCCCCATGCTACCTGGCTTACTTGAGACCAGCACGCTAGTTTACTGGACTAATGAAGTTATTAAATTATTTAGTTTAAAACTTTGTTTTAGCTCACACATATACTATACTATAGTAGTGTGAGCTATGGTGATCATAATTTTTGATCTGTTTTAATCTGTCTGTCTGTCTGTCTGTCTGTCTGTCTGTCTGTCTGTCTGTCTGTCTGTCTGTCTGTCTGTCTGTCTGTCTGTCTGTCTGTCTGTCTGTCTGTCTGTCTGTCTGTCTGTCTGTCTGTCTGTCTGTCTGTCTGTCTGTCTGTCTGTCTGTCTGTCTGTCTGTCTGTCTGTCTGTCTGTCTGTCTGTCTGTCTGTCTGTCTGTCTGTCTGTCTGTCTGTCTGTCTGTCTGTCTGTCTGTCTGTCTGTCTGTCTGTCTGTCTGTCTGTCTGTCTGTCTGTCTGTCTGTCTGTCTGTCTGTCTGTCTGTCTGTCTGTCTGTCTGTCTGTCTGTCTGTCTGTCTGTCTGTCTGTCTGTCTGTCTGTCTGTCTGTCTGTCTGTCTGTCTGTCTGTCTGTCTGTCTGTCTGTCTGTCTGTCTGTCTGTCTGTCTGTCTGTCTGTCTGTCTGTCTGTCTGTCTGTCTGTCTGTCTGTCTGTCTGTCTGTCTGTCTGTCTGTCTGTCTGTCTGTCTGTCTGTCTGTCTGTCTGTCTGTCTGTCTGTCTGTCTGTCTGTCTGTCTGTCTGTCTGTCTGTCTGTCTGTCTGTCTGTCTGTCTGTCTGTCTGTCTGTCTGTCTGTCTGTCTGTCTGTCTGTCTGTCTGTCTGTCTGTCTGTCTGTCTGTCTGTCTGTCTGTCTGTCTGTCTGTCTGTCTGTCTGTCTGTCTGTCTGTCTGTCTGTCTGTCTGTCTGTCTGTCTGTCTGTCTGTCTGTCTGTCTGTCTGTCTGTCTGTCTGTCTGTCTGTCTGTCTGTCTGTCTGTCTGTCTGTCTGTCTGTCTGTCTGTCTGTCTGTCTGTCTGTCTGTCTGTCTGTCTGTCTGTCTGTCTGTCTGTCTGTCTGTCTGTCTGTCTGTCTGTCTGTCTGTCTGTCTGTCTGTCTGTCTGTCTGTCTGTCTGTCTGTCTGTCTGTCTGTCTGTCTGTCTGTCTGTCTGTCTGTCTGTCTGTCTGTCTGTCTGTCTGTCTGTCTGTCTGTCTGTCTGTCTGTCTGTCTGTCTGTCTGTCTGTCTGTCTGTCTGTCTGTCTGTCTGTCTGTCTGTCTGTCTGTCTGTCTGTCTGTCTGTCTGTCTGTCTGTCTGTCTGTCTGTCTGTCTGTCTGTCTGTCTGTCTGTCTGTCTGTCTGTCTGTCTGTCTGTCTGTCTGTCTGTCTGTCTGTCTGTCTGTCTGTCTGTCTGTCTGTCTGTCTGTCTGTCTGTCTGTCTGTCTGTCTGTCTGTCTGTCTGTCTGTCTGTCTGTCTGTCTGTCTGTCTGTCTGTCTGTCTGTCTGTCTGTCTGTCTGTCTGTCTGTCTGTCTGTCTGTCTGTCTGTCTGTCTGTCTGTCTGTCTGTCTGTCTGTCTGTCTGTCTGTCTGTCTGTCTGTCTGTCTGTCTGTCTGTCTGTCTGTCTGTCTGTCTGTCTGTC